>JANHFM010001896.1:79591-94561 GCA_032468115.1 Grayia smithii | reverse complement strand
ATCCTGCATTATTCCAACAGATAGCAGCCAAATTCGGTCAACCTCAGGTCGATCTTTTTGCCACGCCTGCCAACGCACAACTTCCCCGCTTTTTCTCCCGCTTCCCAACGTCAGGAGCGGAGGCAATCAATGCCCTCCGAAGCCAGTGGCCTCCAGGCCTACTCTATGCCTTCCCTCCTCTTCCCTTGATACCCCGGGTCATCCGCAAGCTACTGGAGGAACAGGCGACCCTCCTGTTGGTGGCTCCTTACTGGCCTCGAAGAGTGTGGTTCAGGGATCTGAAGTCCCTCTCAGTTTCCCCGCCTTGGCGGATTCCAGAGGACCAGATATCTCTCTCACAGGGGGCGATCCTCCACCCCAATCCCCAGTGGCTACAACTAGCCGTGTGGAACTTGAAAGGAAGTTTTTGATTGAAGACAACTACCTGGCAAGGGTGGCTGATACCATTCTTTATGCAAGACGTCTGTCCACTAAACGAATCTATGAGTCCACATGGTCTACCTTTGACATCTGGTGCTCCAGCAGACAAATCTCGCCAGAAACAGCATCAGTCCAACAGGTTCTCACCTTCCTTCAGGACGGTCTTGACAAAGGTTTAGCCATCAACACCCTTCGCCGACAGTTAGCGGCCCTGGCTTCCATACTGAACTGAGAGGGTGTCCCTCCTCTCTCTCACCACCACAGAGTTCGGAATTTCTTCAGGGGGGCTTCTTACCTCAGGCCTCCTGTTGTTCACCGGTTCCCCTCTTGGGATCTGGGTATCGTTCTTCGCTCCCTCACGTTCCCGCCTTTCGAACCTCTGAAGAAAGCGAGTCTCAAACTACTTACCTATAAGGTCTCCTTTCTAGTCGCAATCACGTCTGCCAGACGCATTTCCGAACTCAGTGGAAATGAGTCACTGACTCACAGTGAGTCACAGTGCACTGTCAGTCAGACCGGACCTTTGCGTCTTCCACCCTGACAGGGTAGTGCTTCGTCTCGACCCCACCTTTATCCCAAAGATTAATTCCCGTTTTCACAGGGCACAAGAGCTAATCTTGCCTACCTTCTGTCCTCATCCGACGCACGCCCTTGAGAAAAAATGGCACACTCTGGATGTTCGGCGTGCTCTCCATCATTACATCCAACGCACCACCTCCTTCCGCAGATCAGAGGCTCTCTTCGTTTCCTTTCAACCCGGCTCCTTCGGAACTAAGGTCTCATCCTCCACGATTGGCAGGTGGCTCAAGGCATGCATCTCCTTAGCGTATGACATCCAACAGAGGCCCAGGCCTAACCGTATCACGGTGCACTCAACAAGAAGCGCAGCTACCTCAGCAGCCTGGGCCTCACAGGCCTCCATCACTGAAATTTGTAGAGCAGCCACCTGGAAGTCACCTTCTCCATTCATCAAGAATTACAAGATCGACAGTTTTGCTTCAGCTGAGGCGGCTTTTGGCAGACAGGTTTTACAAAAGGTCCTTCCGACCGACGAATTGCCACCAGGATCAACATCCCGCCCTAGGGATATATAGCTTGGGTATATCCCACTGTTTGAACTCTTGAAACATCGCACCGGAAAAGGAACGTTGGGCTTACCTGAACGTTCTTTTTCGGTGCGATATGAAAGAGTTCAATCCCAACCTAGGGAGTCTATTTTAGCTTTCTCTTTTGTCCAGGACTTAGATTACAATTTTTTTGGGGGTACTGGTTTCTCAAGTCCAGTTTTCTCGTCAATTAAGTGGCTTACACAGGAAGGAGGAGGAGTATTTATACTAAATTTTAACTCGGTCCCTAGCCAATCAGCAGGAGTTATCACCCACTGTTTGAACTCTTTCACATCACACCGAAAAAGAACGTTCAGGTAAGCCCAACGTTCCTTTTAGCCTTTAAGCCACCATGCTTCTTTCCAGCAGATTTTAGCACTAAGGGATGGCTTTCATTCAGATTGTAACCCTTCCACCCTTTAGTCCTGTGTGTGAGAACATGTGTGCGTGATGAACTTATCAGCTTTACACATATGAATTTCTTGCTCTGTTCTTTTTGTCTGGCAAAACTGAATTTCTTGTCAGTTGCACTAATGTTTATTCCTCTTTACTACCCCTTGGTGCTGACAAGGCCAACAAAAACCATGTCCATTGTAAGGATGCTGGGAAATGTTCACCCTTCTGTCCTGCTTGCTTGTCACCATGCTGGAGCTTTGTTAAAGGGAAAGAAAGCATTAAAGGGCCAATTGTTCCTAATTCTTAAAACATGCAAAAGGTTTTTTTTTTAAAGTAATGTGTATATACAGTTTATGCTCATTGTGCGATCTATTATGAGAATTGCTTCTTATTTAGTAGCCTGACCATATACATATCACATAAAAATTGTCTTTGTGAATTTCACCCCCCCAAACTAAATATATAAAAGATAAACAAGATGAAAAAATAACACACTAGGAACAAAAAATAATACTTTATTGGGAACCACCAATATGTCTACTATGTTGGAGTACTTTACCAATTTGGAGAGCAACAGATTCTCACAATATAATAAAACCCCAGAGTTCCTTAATGATATGAGGAGATGAGACAAGCCATTCACTATATTTGAAAACACAGTACAATGATTCACTTCACTTTAATGTGTGGTTTTCTCATCTGATAAAAAAGCCAATGATTTTAAAGCACAGGTTTCAATAGATGATCCTGGCTTTACTTGGAGTTATTGGAGTTATCATTTGGGAATATTTTTGAAGTATCTGAATAGGATGAAATGTAATGAAACAACATGGCACCCAATGAGATGTATCATGTATTCAGACATTAATAGTTGCAGCTATTGTTTCTATTGTTTTTCTCCTGTCTTGTGGGTTTACTTTACTGCTTTTAATCAGGAGATACATTTATATCTGTGGTTGCCTATTTGCACTAATGCTCGCATTAAGATGTATTTTAGGCCTGTCTGTCATCTATCATCTGCACCTTAGAAATATTAGCTATGGTTTGTTAAATGGACCTTAATCATCAAGTTTTTACCACAGTTGTTAAGCAAATCAGATGATCATTAACCTGATCACACCATTGTTAAGCAAAACCACCCATTGATTTTCCTTGTCAGAAGCCAACAGGTAGTCACAAATTGTGATCATGTGACCACAGTATGTTGCAACCATTGAAAATGGGAGCCCATTGCCTGCACTCAGATTGTGACCGATGACTGCAGGGGTGGTTTGATGGGGATAACTTCTAGGATGGGTCATATCATTTTTCAGCACTGTCTTAACTTCAAACATCTGCTAAACAAATGGTTATAAGTCAAGGACTACTTGTACTTCAGGTGAGGTCCCAGAATTAGCAAATTCCTGAAGGAACTTCCTAAACCCAAAAGGAGCTGGGCTAGCGTGGCAGCATATATTTGGGAAACTGGGGACGGTGAAATTACAGGGGGATGAGCATTTCTTCTGATAGGATCTACATATCTTGGAATATAAAGGTCATGTCTTTTTGGTGGCAACAGCTTCCCTGTGAAGATTTGAATGACATTGGTAATTTTGCCCCATTTCTAACTCTAGTAGCCTTTTAGAAGTTATTGATTGTTTTCGCAGGTGTTTTGGTTAGGCAGGTAGATGAGCATACAAATGGTGAACGAAGTCAACTGTTTATCTGTGGCTACTGGTGTGTGTGTTTATATTTGGTTAGTTTGTTTCTTGTCTAAACAGAAAAAGTGTTACTTTGTAGGGAATTGGGAAGAGGAGATGCAACTCTGGTATCAGGCCTAGAGAGATAATGATGGGGTACTATCCAATGGTGGGGTTCAAATTTTTTTACTGCTGGTTCTGTGGGTGTGGCTTGGCAGGGTATGGCTTGGTGGGCATGGCAGTGGAAGGATACTGTAAAATCCCCATTTCCTCCCGATCAACTGGGACTTAGGAGGTAGAGAATAGATTGGGGTGGGGCCAGTCAGAGGTGGTATTTACTGGTTCTCCGAACTACTCAAATTTTCTGCCACCGGTTCTCCAGAACTGGTCAGAACCTGATGAAACCCACTTCTGGTACTATCTACATATGTGGATGTAATGTTTTTTAAGTGTAGGAGGTGATACCTAATGTTTATTTACATCTTCAGCTGTCAGTTCCCCGTTACATTCTTCTAGTCTTCTTTCCACAGCTTGCTGGTTGGTGCACCTCGACAAAAGGCTTTCCCAATGCAACAAGCCAATAGAACCGGAGGTTTGTTCAGCTGCGACATCGAAACTCCAGAACTACCCTGCACACGTATCAAATTTGATGAGACAGGTGAGCTAGCTGGACCTTTATTTTTTGTTTTTCTAGTCAGAATAAAGATATATGACATATATATTAAAAAATAAACAAGACTCACAATTTTATGAAGCTTGGGAAAAATGGTATATTTGGTATTGCAAAAAATTCTCCTAAATCCAATCATTATTATCGATATGTAGATTTAGAAACAAATATTTGGAACTCTTAAATTAAGGCTTGTAAGTATATACTCTATATACTTTACCGAAAATACAAAGATACAAAGTTAGAATAAGTTAGAATGATCTTATTAAAAACTTAGATGAGAGCAGAAAAGCTCTCCAGTCGTTTAACTTTTGTCTTTAATGTTTAGATAAAGTTGTTTATATGTTTAGTTTTAGTTTTCCTTATTGTTCGTGGTAGACTTGTTACTATATGTAATTTTCTTTCTGTTTTAACCTTGTAAATACTAATAAAGACTATTTTTTTTTTAAAAAGATATTATTTAGGAACTTCTTGAGAGAATCCAATTTGGCAGTTCTAATTTATTTATTTTTAATTATAACTTTTAAACATGGTTACAATCCCCCATCTAGTTTTTCCAGCTTCCATTTTCTTTGTTACTAGTTTTTGGGTAGAGACAATTTGAGCGGGTTTTGGTCTTTCAAAACTACATGTATGTAATTCAAGTATGATAGAGGGGTCAGTTTCGTAGATGCTTCAAAAAGTATATATAGTCCTGGAAAAAAAATGTATCTTGCATATATATTAGTATGATGTCAATTCCCTGACCACCAGTTGTTATGTGTCAAAAACAGCATGTGATGTACCAGCAGAATCAAAGAATTTCTAAGTTTTCTAGACTTACACAGATTCCCAAGAACGGAATGAGAAATGAGGATGTTCAATGAACATGGAGTCTTGATTCATTGTTGTGGTGGGATGGGGGAAATATCTAAGAAACAGAAAGAAGAATAATATGAAGAAGAGGAATATGAGCAAAGAACACCATTCTTTACTATTTTATTATATGACTCAATATATATATAATATATATATTATATATTATATACTATATACTATAATGATATCTCCGTTCTAAATGCAGTGTTGAAACTTTGTACTGATATTGTAGACAGCAGCGCCACCTAAAGACTATTGCAGGTATAAATAATATTCAGTGAATCCATAGTGAAAATAATAATTTGCACATAATTGTACAGAAACTATTTAAAAAGGAATAGTGGAAATAGATGAAACCTTTTTTGCAATGATTTTTTTTTTAGCTGACCCAAAAAAAGAAAGCAAAGAAGATCAATGGATGGGTGTAACTGTGCGAAGTCAAGGGCCGGGTGGAAAAATTGTGGTAAGTTTTCAGAACGTTCTCTGAGCCTCAACATTGTTGTTTTTTTTTTAACCACTGACAAATCTTTAGGATTATTTTGGGTTTTTTTTTTTACATTGATAAGTTTTTAGGATTATTTTGATTTTATAGGTACAGGTAGAAGACTTAACAACCCTAATTGGCACTGACAATTCCATCGCTAAGCAAAGCAGTTGTCGAGCAAAACATCACACTACCATGCTGACTTACAACAGCAGTTCCAATTGTGGCTCTTAAGTGAGACATCACATAATTGTGACTTGCGACCTGCCAGTATCTCCACTGACTTTGCTTGTCAGAAATTGGCTGGAAAGGTCTCAGACTGTGATCACACAAGATGGTGCAATTGCCGGAAGCATGAGGACTCGTCATAAGTAACTTTTTTCAGCACAGTTGTAAGTTCAAACAGTAGCTAAATGAGTGGTCATTAATTGAAGACTTGCTCTATCCTCATTTAGCATCTGCCTTGTCCAGCAACCATTCACAATTATTGACAGTGATGAAAAGTAACTTTGTGCCCTATCTTCGCATTTATGATCTTTGCAGGTCTGTAAAGCAAAAGAAAGTACAGACCAGTGATGAAATTCAGCTGGCTCTATCCGGATCGCGTGATCCGGTAGCGCTGGTGGCAGGCGGCTTCGGCCACCTGCCCGGACATCATCATGTCCTGTTTTTTACCTTCTGCGCATGCGTAGAACGGTGTGCGCATGCGTGAAGGAGCACATGCGCTCACATTTGCAAACCGGTACCGAAGGTAAGTGAATACTACCCCTGGTACAAACATGGTTTCACTTCACTTAACCACCAAATTGCTGGTCCCAATGTCATTGCTAAATGAGGACTTACCTGTACTATTTTAGAGCCAGAGGTGGACGACCTAAAGACCACAAGGAGACATATACTGCAAACTACTTTTTTTAAGCTCCCAAAAATGGATCTGCTAAACTGGTATTTCTTATCCTGGGAAACTAAGATGTATGGACCTCTACTTCAGAATTCTGGGAGTCATTCACACATGTTAAAGTTACTAAGGTTGAGAAACACCGTGCTGGTTGATTTCCCCAAGTTTTTAAAGGGAAAATAAAAATAGGTGTTTGAAGGTCCAGCCCATCAAAAATCTGTAATTCCTCCAGCATCCCTAGAGTCTTGAATTCCTATTTCCATAATAAAACCCTACCCCACCACACCATTCAAAAACAAAATAAAAAAGTATAGTTTTGTCTGCCAGACTATTGTTTAATCATTGTTACCTCTAAGGTTATAGTTGTGCTATTGTGCCATTTGATGTTGTTTTTAATTTTTAGGGCTGTATGTATCTTTTCTTTTTGAATTGTGGAATGAAGTGAAGCAGCAGTACATGCACTCAAGTGCGGAGACAGCCAGAGACAGGTTCCAGAGCAATCACACAAACTTGGGAAAAAGATATGCCTGCTTGAGTGATTGGGAAAGTGGGATTTTGTGTGCCCTTCTGTGTATTGTGCAGCCTCTCTTTCAAAGGATTTGCAGAGTTGTGATCGTTTGAGATGGGAACTCATAAGAGTGCTCTCTTATGTCTTATTTATGGACCTTACACACAAGGCACATTGATATATAGATGACTAAAATAAACAAAATGAAATAAACTACTCCAAAGGTGCAGTTAACAAAGCAGTGTACATAAGATTGGAAGCGCAGTGTTACATTTTATAGTGAAAGCCGCATTTAAGATACAGTTCAGTCTGGTTAAAGCAAAGACACACTTATCTACAGACCTTCTGTGCAGAGTTAATTGTTTGGAAAATCAGCCCTGTTCATTTGTAGAGGAGACAGATCTGTTGACTGATCGAATTTGCTTTTGATGCTTTACAGACCTGTGCACATCGCTATGAGAAAAGGTATTATGTCAACACGGAACAGGAAACCCGAGACATCATTGGGAGGTGCTACGTGCTGAGTCAGGATCTTTCCATTTCCGTCAATGAGTATATGGATGGCGGGGAATGGAGTTTCTGTGACGGCCGATTGAGGGGCCATGAGAAATTTGGCTCCTGCCAGCAAGGTGTTGCAGCCACATTTACCAGAGATAATCATTACATTGTATTTGGTGCACCAGGGACCTATAACTGGAAAGGTATAACCTCTTTATGTTCCTATCATTCCCATTGTCAGTTTCCAGATTATATATCCTGTCTCCTACAGAATAATAACCACTGCTGAAAACCATGATGTACTACTCTTTTATGCTACTCACCCCAAAATTGAAGAACAGTTTCTGGTGTATTACAGGTAGTCCTCGACTTACAGCAGTTAATTTAGTGACCGTTCAAAGTTACGACACAGGATCAAAATTCAGATGCTTGACAACTGGTTCATATTTGTGATGGCTGCTGTGTCCTCGTGTGATGTGATCCCCTTTTGTGACCTGCTGATAAGCAAAGTGAATGGGGAAGCCCGAGTCACTTAATAATCGGCTTACTAACTTAACAACTGCAGTGATTCACGTTAACAACTGGGGCAAGAAACTGGGGCAAAACTCACTTAACACGTCTCACTTAACAGCAGAAAATGTTGCGCTCAATTGTGATTGTAAGTTGAGGACTACCTGTATTCGTAAACATAGGGATTTGAATTAAGAAAGACGGTGACAAGGTGCTTCAGAACAGAGAGCAGTAAAATTTAATTTAAAGATGTTTAAAGATGTACCATCTGTGCCCAAGAAACGATGCAGTTTCACAAGTGAGGCACCAACAGTTAAAACAAGGATGTCCTTGTCTCCTGCAAAGCATCTTTTTGAGGTCGCCTTATGGCAAAAAGGCCTGCAAACAAATTTAATAAATAAATAAAAATATATAGCATTGATGTTCAAACCCCACAGAGGTTTATGCAAAAAGAATATCTATGTATGTCTGGATATGTACACATAACACACATGTTCAACATGCAGATCAGGAGGCATTTACATAAGTCGCCTGGATTATTGCTGGTTTTTTTTTTTCATATCAACTGAAACTCCATTAACCTCATTGAGAAGAAAATTGGTTTGAAAGCCAAAGTAATCAGGAGAGAGAAACCTGCTGAATTTCATTTGGTGATTAAGCCGGAGAGCCCATGGCTTTGTCCCATCTTAGTTATGCAGAGAAGCTGTAAAACACAACCCACTCCCACCTTTCCTCCCCATCATTTTCCTTTTTCTCTGTCCAAGCGGTATATATTTTTCTTGTGCTCTTTGTTATACCAACAGCTGTGGAATTCTCTTCTGCTTTGCCTTTTTTCCCCTTGTGATAAATCCTTGCAGTGTACACCTGTGCCTGACACATAAGCCATGTACAATCTTTGTGCCTTGGCACAACATGTTTTCAAGTTCAAAGCTTATCTGTCCACATACTGGGTTTTTGTCAAGAAAATAGGACTTTTCTGAGATAAGGTATCAGATTTGCTGTATTTAAATTACAAGTAGTTGCTGCCACCATGCTTAGTTTTAAGGCTTTTTACCTGGCCAGGGAAAAATCCTGTTTCTTTTGTGAGAGAATATGATTCAGTCTATTCAGTATTGTAGAAATGTTTACATTTCTAAAAAAGTGAATGGAAGTAGTTATGCTTAGTGGACAGCTTTATTTGACAGAACATTTGAATGATGGATATTTTACCAATGCTTGCATTTCTTGCTGACCTCCCCATGGCAATCACATGATTGCGGGTGTTGGGGTGTGTGCTTAGCAACAGGTTGTAAATGTAAGCTGATTGCTAAGTATCCAAAATGCAGTCATGTGACTGCAAGGAGGAAGAGTATGTTTTTACTCTTAGCCAGAAGTGCTATGGGAAGTGCTTCATGGGCCATAAACACTCTTTCTCAGGCTTAACTTCGAATGGTCGCTAACAGCTGGCTGAAAGTGGAGGACTGCCTGTAACCAGAGTTCAGCAGAAACTGGTGACTAATTCACCATATACCCCAACTTCATTTCCTGCCTTCTTAGTGATAGGAGGAGAACGTAAGGAACCATGAAAAGCTGATTTAGACTGGATGAAAGTATTGGTCCATCTATCTTTCTACTGTTTGCTCTGACTTCCTGAATTTTACAGTTTCAGCAGGTCTTGCTGTTCTGCTTCTTCGTTTGCTGTCACCTGTGATCTGATCCTTTTCACTTGACATGCTATTCATCTTCTCTTTGCAAAGCATTTTTTTTAATGACATGGAGCTACAGCTCCTCACTGTGGCTTGAGGAACATTCCTATAAATCCCACAGATAGACTTGCTTTGGCATTAGTACTTGGGCCATTGAGAATGCAAAGCTCTTAAAAGAGTTGCCATGCCATGCCTATCAGAATTCTCCCTCAGAGAATTAGAATTAGAAAAACATGCAACAACAGTGTTAGGCATGGCAGGAAAGGTTTATGATTCCTGAGAAGTCTAGACCCAAGATTTAAGTGCTGCTTCAGGGGTGGGTTCTACTTACATTTACTCCCAGTTCGCAACGGGAGCGCGTGTGTGCGCTTGCTTTGCTCGCTCACACTTCTACACATACGCAGATCACCTGTGATGATGTTGGGGTGTGTGGGTGGAGCCTCCTGCCGGTTTTACTACCAGTTCTATAGAACTAGACAGAACCGGGAGCAACCCACCACTGTGCTGCTTGTATTTTGAATATCTTTGCACTTTGAACTTTGCGCTTTTAAGTTCAAAAAGGTTGACTTAAGGCCAAATGAGGTTAAGATCATGTGATTTTTATGTTTTAACTTCTTATTAATGCCTAAATTAATTTCCATTCTGGAATTGCCTCAGCTTTTTCAGTTCTCGATGATCATTTCAGCATTGATACACCTCAGGCACAATTGACATTATTGTACAACAGAGGTCTTCAAACTTGGCAGCTTTAAGACTTGCGGACTTCAACTCCCAGAATTCTGGGAGTTGAAGTCCACAAGTCTTTAAACTGCCAGGTTTGGGAACCCCTGTTGTACAGCTTTATTATGTTGCACACCAGTTCTTGAAGTGCCTGTTGATTTCAATGTTTATGTCACAGCTCTTACACCTCCCCCATTTTGGTTCCTAAGATGATTTCTTTACAGCGAATTCATAAAAGGAACATTTTTCTGTTCCTTCCATTCCATTTGCAGCCACCTAAACAATGTAAGATGGGTTTGGAAATAGATGATAGTCGTCACGGGAGGGGAAACGTTCAAAACCAATAGGGCAGAGTATTGTTTTGTAGTAGAGCATCCGATTTGTATCACTAAGCCACCGATCTAATTCCTGCATCTCCACATAGCAATGGAAAACTTTGTCTACCGTGCTGGAGGAACAATTTGACAGCACAGAAGCCAATTCCTTTTGTTCTAAAACTGTTGCTCAGCTGATGCCCCATGCTTCTTCTATGTCTTTCAGGAGGCCGCCCTCTCAGCAGGGTTCTGGAAGAGTGACTCAGGCCACAAGGAAGCTTTGCTTTTGTCAGTTTGCTTAATATATGTTAGGCTCCAAGGTGCCCTTTTTCTCCTTTTAAATTTAAGGGGAAAGAAGTGACTTTCTGATTGTCACAAGTACTCTATATTCTAGTTATGAAATCAATCTGTTTTAGAAATGTGTTCTTCTCCCCTCCCTCCAAAGTTTAACGTAACTCATGCTCATTTCCAATCTACATTTTTATTTTCAAATTCTCTGGCCATCTTTGTGCCTTTCTCATCTTTCTCTACTCTCGAAAAGCTCTAATTTCCCTTCCTCTTCTCTTACTGTTTCTGTTCCTTCCTATCTCTTTAGCAAACTTGATTTTGTCAAAATAATCCAGACTCTGCAACCCATCCCATTCTCTCAAGTGGAGTGCATTTTGAGGTGTGTACAAGCCACATGTCTACTACCAATACAATATGCAGATTTTGGTTGGTTTGTTTGTTTTGTTCATGTCACCCTGATCCTATTTTTCAGAATCTTTCTTTGTGCCATTCATTATGTCATTGTATTCAAACCAAGGATAGAATTGGGCTCAATTGTGGTCACTCCCATTCATAGGTGTTTCTTTGCTCCTTCCATTTTAAAACTATTTTGTTTAATGGTCCCCATCCTTTAACATTCATCCCATTTTTTGTTTCTGTTCTGTTTTGCCATTTCATTCTTCTAGGCGTGGTGCGTGCAGAGCAAAAGAATCACACCCTTGATGAAATGGGCATCTTTGATGATGGGCCTTATGAAGTTGGGGGTGAAAGCCTGCGAAAGGAGTCCCTGGTTCCTGTTCCTGCTAACAGTTACTTAGGTAGGATTAAGCTCCTCAGAGAACTGAAAGGAAAAATGGCCATCCGAATGGCCAAGCTCAAATGCTCCCAGAAGGTAACAGAGTGACGGAAACCTTGAATTTTGATCAAAGCTTTAGCCATTCATGCTGCCATTTTTAGGCCTTGTCTAAAGTACAGATAGCATCCTGGCTGTAGAATCCTGAAGAGCCACTAAAATGAAGAAAGATATAAGAGGTGCAGTTGTCAACTTGGAAATTCTTATGCTGTGATTTAACAACCCTTTCTCTCTTGCAAGACTATGGTTTGAGGATCAGTAGCTATATTTCAAACACAAAGCCTCAGGGGGTTCTATAAATTGCTGGTTGCTGAACAGGATGCAAATGTATCTGTAGAAAAGCAGAATCATCAGCTTAACCTCTGGGGCTTCCTTGAAATGTTTAACGACTGTCTTGATAAAATTCTGCATTGCATGGGAATTAATAACCTGCTTTTAAATGCTAAGGAGATGGCAGGCATTGAACATGGGTTCGGCCGAATGACCATTTGGATGGCACTTTTAAAAAAAAACAGTGGTAAAATAGTTTTTATTAAGGTAAAAAGTAAAAAAATAACCACAGCTTTGTATAGCTTTGGTGGCTATACTACACTGGATCCTGATACCGTAAGTAAAACATAGGACTTGTGTGTGTCTGTGAGGAAAGATCTTTATTCATGATGCTTCATTCTTTTCGCTGGAGACGCCAGGGATTGAGTTGAATCTCCTGTAAGCATTGTGTGTGTCATTGGTTCCTCTATTGCTGGTACAGGGGACATCTACAGTAAATTTGTTTTTCACAGCTAGAATGGAACATGAAGGTGAAAGCTGGGGAGAAAACAGCATAAAATAGTTTTCCACAAATGGGATAAAAAAAAAAATAAGTATGGCAATTTCATTTAGTAGTGTTTGCTAATGAAAAAACAAATATTATTTACATTCCAAAAAGTGTTATCTCTGGACTTGGCTTTCTAACATGGACATATATTGGGATTATAATTCACAAACCTCCCTGCTACCATGACCATTAGAATTCTGGGAATTGTAGTTCCACAGCATGTAGAAAATGCCAAGTTGGAGAAACCTGTTATTGGCTATCCACTTTCTTGCTTAATGTTCTATACTGGGATTGGCAAACTATGGCCATGGACCAAATCCAGCCTGCTGCTTGTTTCTTTTTATGGCCTACATGCAAAGAATGGACAGGCAGGCAGGTAACAGATTGCCAGGCGTCAGCCTAACTGAGTTCCTGGGCATAGGGGTGGGGCTGAGAGCCAGGGGCAGATTGTCCTGGGTGGTGGCAGACTCTTGCTGGGAGGCCTCTACCATCTATTGCAGGCCTGTCAAACTCGCGGCCCATAGGCCAGATTCAGCACATGCTGACTATGCCCATGCCCAGTTTAGCAAAGGCTAAACTGACTTTAGCAAAGTCATGATACATCACATGATGACTCCGTGATGATGTGGGTTTGATACCCCTGATCTATTGGCTATCATATCATGTTCCTTGGCCTGTAGACCTGCCAATCATTCCCACAGGGCCAGAGGAGGAGCAGGATCCTGCCCATTACCGAAATAGGTTGGCAACCCCTGTGTATACTATCTCAATGTGTTTCTTTACTGTCCTTTATTTGAAGTAGCAAGTGCTTCAGCTGGACTGCATGGAACTATCTATTTTTTTTCTGCTCTCTGCTTAACTTTTTCTCCTTCTCTTCCTTTTCTTTCTCTACTCATCATTGCAGGTCTTCTTTTTGTGACAAGCGTGTCTTATGCCAACCCTGATCAGTTTGTGTACAAAACACTGCCGCCCAGTGTCAGAGTAGACAAACCTGCTGATTTGATGATGAATAGCTACTTAGGTTTGTGACTTGCAAAGCACCAACCCATCTGCTTTCATTCATGACACTTCAGAGATCATCGTTTGACTTCCATTTCAAGTCAAAGCATGTCTGAGGAAAAGCGCAGATGTGATGAGAGACTTACAGGAGATGGTGGTTTGAGTAAACAAAATCTGGGAGTTATCAAATGCTTGCTTAGTCAGAGAGAGGATAATGGAATCAGATGATCTATTAGACATATGGTCATCCTTTGGGTGACTCCCTTACCAAACAAATAAAGGAAATAATTGGATAAATATAGTAGCACCAAAGAAATGGTATTGGAATATTTAGTCAGTAAAATATATCTTCATCACCATCTTATCTAAATCTCTTGCCTCACAATGTTCTTCTCAAACTCAGAATTGGAAAGGCAGCAGTGAAGCAATCCAGATTTTCTTTTCTAACCCATCACAAATTTTATCTTGGTAGGAGAAAACTTTTTTTAAAATAGCCAGGAACTAAATATATATAATTTGTGGTACATACCCACTTTAATGTATATATACTCTTTAGAACTGAATTTGATACCGATGAAATGGGGTAGAACTACATGTTATACGTAATGGGGATGTGTCATTAAACCCCAAATCTCTGGGCCAAAATCCCTGTCCCATTCCCCATAAAATGTGCTATTATCTTATCTTTTAAACTATATTTTATGATAGTACATATCCCCAACACATCTTCCATATCTTTATATGGCATGAATGGTTATATGGAAATGTTATCAAACTAAATAGATAAGAATAATACACTTTAGTGGAAAAGGGAAGTTAATTCAGTAGGGGAATCCATGGTTTTCAGTAGCCTTGTGCTTTGTCCTACTGCCTTTTAGTTTTTCATTGCCTATATTATAAGTGGGGAACTATGGACCTTTTATGATTTGTGGACTTCATCTCCCAGAATTCCTGAGCCAGCCATGCTGTCTTAGGAATCCTGGGAGTTGAAATCCACAAGTCATAAAGGGGGCATAGTTCCTCACCTCTAGCCTATATGATGCCTCTTGTATTTGCTTAAAAACCAAGTTTAAGATCCTTAAGCAATCATTCATTTAGTGTCCTACAGGCATGACAGGAAGTTTCAGCTCTCCAGAGAGTGCCACCTTATTCACAATTCTTCAAACATTGGCTTACTTGGCAGAAGACTCACAGAGCTGACCACACCTTGTTTGCAATGATATCCTAATGCTCATTTGTTCCCTATGACTATCATTAAGTGTTGTACCCTATGACTCATTCCGAATGT
>JANHFM010001896.1:56190-67267 GCA_032468115.1 Grayia smithii | reverse complement strand
TTCTATTCTATTCTATTCTATTCTATTCTATTCTATTCTATTCTATTCTATTCTATTCTATTCTATTCTATTCTTTTCTTTCTTTTCTATTCTATTTACTCCATATGTGCCAAAAGTATTCTGGGTCTAATTCGAAGTGCTTGTTTTAATATTTAAAGGCCTCTACCAAACAAGACAAAACCTGAAAGATTCACTCACCAAGCTGGCAATATAATAATAGGATGGGGACGACTGGAGTTACAATGCAATATATCTTAAGTCATTAGCTGAGTAGGTTGCTCCAAAAAATTTAAGCCAAAATTTCTGAACCTCTTGTTCCCTTCATTATCTGCCTAAATCGTTTAGATTTTGAATAGAGTCAATTTGAAAGAACTATGTCATAAATTTATTTTGTTAAAATATTTATAAACAATTCTAGTTATGTGAATCACCACTGAAGGTATCTCACAATGTTTTAAAATTCAGTTTTGTAAAGCCATACAATAGTAAAGTTGCTGAATAAGGAGATAGAATCAATAGTATCCTAGTCAAAACATTAGTTTCAACAGCCTGCTGAAATCAAATGACCCTTAACAAGTATAAAACCACTGGAGGGGAGTCAACTTCAAAGCATTCCATGAGATGGTACACCTTGTAAAAACAGGTGATGAGTTGGGCAGTAATTACATGAAAGTTATATGGTGGAAGTAATTTTACCCAGCATTAAAATGACTATGTTGTATACTAATAAGAATGCACTATAAATGAATTTTAATAATGCAAATTGGCTGGTAATTATATGATTTATTAGGTTTGCTTTGATTTCTTTCTAAAAGAGGTATGCTAGAACACTTCCTAGATATGAAGTATTAGTGATTGCAAATCTTGTTTACTGAATTAGGATAAACTGGGAGAACAGTATTGTCAGCATTCATTTACTACACAATGATTAGTTTTTCTTTCCTTACAGTACTCATCAAAGCTTGACTCTTTCACATGTACTGTAATACCAATGTTGGTAATCTCAGGATAAACCACTGTCAAGAACCATTTTAACAAATCTGATAAATATCTTATTCAATGAAATTTAATCACTGGCATCTAAAAGAAACTTAACATCTTAGTACTTTAATATTTTAAAGTATGTTTACACTTTAAAATATATAACAATCCGTAATTTCCTATGAAGGAAAATGGTTGAAAATTTTATTTCAGAAGGACAAATAGGAAACTTAACATCAGTTCCTAAAAACAAATAAACTCATCAGGAAAAGCCATTAGGATCATAAATTATTTAAGCAATTCTTCACTTGAAGGATTTATTTTACATTATTATGTGTATGTTATGAGCCTACAGCAGGGGTCTGCAATCTTAAACACTTGGGCCCATTTCCCACAGAAAACAAAACACTGGGAGCCCCCAAACCTGGGTGGGCGTGGCCAATTTGACATCACTCACTCCCACCCAGTCACATGACACCCGCCAGCCATGCCTACTCAGGTTTTGTGGCTCCAGGTATTTCCTTTTAAACAGATCTCTCTCTCTCCCTCTCTTTCTTCCTCCCTCTCTCCTCTCTTTCTCCCTCTCTCTCTCTTCCTCCCTCCCTCCCTCATCTTTCTCCCTCTCCCTCATCTTTCTCCCTCCTCTCATTTCTCCCTCTCTCTTTCTCCTCTCTTCCTCCCTCCCTCATCTCATGGGAGAGGTGGGGCCACCCAGTGGTGGGATCATCTGATAGGGAGCCACAGGAGAGGGCCCAAAGAGCCACATGCGGCTCTAGAGCCTCACTTTGCTGACCCCTGGTTTAACTGTTTGCAGTAGTTAATGGAGTAGTAATAGGGCACCTCTTAGAAGTATTGTACCATTGTTCAATGGTGGGACATTTTCCTAGCAAACGCCAAATTCATGAGAAGAAAATGGTAGAATAGCAGAATACTAGCTGTACTGAATGTTTGTGTTACACTTGGCACCTGTTACCTTCTCTTGTTCCATTAGTGGAAACAATCTGGAATCTCAGTGTATTCAGCAGTGTTTATATTTCATTGGGAGTAAATTTTGCAGCCCAAGGAAGGCTCTAATTGTCAAACATGGAGCTGCTTCTGCCATGCATTTTGTGGAAGATGCGCAACATGGCAAAAATGATTAAAAAGAAATTTCAGCATCAAAATGTCAAAAACAATGAGCACACCTCTTTCAAGGCATAGTTGCTTCCAAGATGTCACCCACTCTGGCAATACTGGATGTCATGATTTCTACAAGAATTGCAAAATACAACCAAGCCAGATATCACAATGTAAAACCATTTTTATTTTAACTCTATCAACAAGGAAATCTCTTGATGGCATAGGAATCTTTGGAGGGTTTCTGTAGCAAAAGCAGTGTCTGATTGGGAAGTACCCAAAGTGCTTCTGTCCAATGAATGCAATCAAGAATTGTATTTCATTATAGGTTCTTCTGTTTGTTCTGCTTTTAATTCAACTTTCATCTAGATTCTTCTAAAATGGATTATCAACTGAAATCTACCCAAAGATTATCAGGTACCAGGGATACTGCCAGCTACATTAGTCATTATATGGAAAGTATGCAATAAACAACCAGTCTGTAGCCCAGAAAAACCGTGCATGTAATGGAAACATTTGGAGAATTCTAACAGTATGATTCTTTTCCAAAGCAGCTGTCAAAACATGGAAGTTGGAATTGAAGTTGTAGATATATGTAACCACCTGGTCCAAACCTATAATACGAATTGGCTGGGAAAGAGGCTGTGCTAAATGATAGATGTAAACACAGGTTACTAGGAACATGAATTTCAAAAGCTCAATAAAAATTGCTCAAAATTGTAGAAAAGTTGTCTTGAATACCATACATGCATATGTTAATTCTGCAATATAGTTCTGGATGAGCTTCCAAAATTCATGTTCCTAATGCACTCAGTTTACATCTAGCATATAGCACTTAGCAATAGCAATAGCACTTAGACTTATATACCACTTCATAGTGCTTTTACAGCCCTCTCTAAGCGGTTTACAGTGTCAGCATATTGCCCCCAACAATCTGGATCCTCATTTTACCCATCTCGGAAGGATGGAAGGCTGAGTCAACCTTGAGCCGGTGAGATTTGATCTGCTGAACTGCAGCTAACAGTCAGGTGAAGTAGCCTGCAGTACTGCACTCTAACCACTGAGCCACCTCGGCTCAAGTACCCATGAGTCAGGTTCTACTGACCTTTACTACCGGATTTTTTCCTGCATGCGCGCACGCGTGAAGAAATTTTATCTTCTCGAATTACTCTAGTCATAATCTCTAATGATAATGTAAACAGTAGTGGTGATAACGGACAACCTTGTTTTGATAACTTTGAATGATAAGAAAATTATTTTGGTGGGACTCTATGCACCAAATGAGGGCCAAAAAGTATTTTATAAGAAACTACATAATATGATTGGAGAATTAGAATATGATAATATTTGTATAGTTGGTGATTTCAGTGCAATAGTGGATAGATAATTAGACCATAAGAATGATAAAACAAGAAAAGGTATTAGAAGGACACTACCCAACACATTCTCAGAATGTGGCGTTTTTGCGAACCTCTTGAAAATGGGGAGGGGGATTTTTCTGCCTCTTATGTTGTTCTCAGCCTGTGCTGAGCTTCAGAACAGGATGAGAGGCAGGAAAATCTCCCTCCCCATTTTCAAGCTGTTTGCAAAACTGTCCCATTTTAAGCCTTCAGCATATTCCAGGATTACAACAAGGTGGCGGTGGTGGGACGTGTCAGGATAGCACCGGCCAGCTGATCGTCAGTAGGCTGCTCTCCTGGCTGGGTCTGGCTGTGAGTAATACCAGCAGGCAACGGTGATCTGATATCTGATATCAGCAGCATGGCGGGGCTGACAGCATGGTGCAGAGTCCTGGGAAGCATGGCTGGAAGCATGTGCATGGCCTCAAGGGCGAACTGCTGACAAGCAGATGTGTTGTGCTGCCACCAGAAGTCCCGCTTTTTGTGGCTTCCACTAAGAGAAGGGGTGTGGTAGCTAGGTTTGTGGGAGTGGCCTACATGAGGCCGTTCCACCTGGATGGCAGGATGGCGGGGACCAGCTGCACAGGCGCTTCAAAGACCTTATTTTTAGGGGAGGGCTTATTTTAGCGCATGCGCTCAAAAACCCGAATGGGCTTATTATCCGGAGAGGTCTTAGTTTCAGGGAAACATGGTACTATTCACGCAGACACCAATCACGGTCTAGAATCGATATGGCTTGGATATCAACAGAACTAAATTTGGAAATTGAGGAAATTACAATTGATATTAATTTGTGGGCAGATCGTAATCCTATTAAAATTAAGTGGAAAGGACAGAAGAAGATAGAGAGATGGACCTTAAAAAGAGCAATTATGAATCATAATGAGTTTAAACTGCGTGATATATCTTCAATTATTTGAAGTCCCTTATCATGTCTTGCCTCAGTTGTCATTTCTGTAGGATAAACATACCCAGATTCTTTAAATGTTCCTTATAGGCTTGGTTTTCAGACACTTCAACATAAGCCCTACTTAGATATGTCTTGTTTTGAACTCTGGTGCTTGGGTACAGTATTCCAAATGGGACCTGAGACGATAAAGTCTGAAACAATGACTTTCAATGATCTGGACTCCACATATTAATCTGGTTCACGTTTTACTTCTGTTGACAAAGACATCTAGATCTTTTTCAAATGTTTCCTCTGATGTGCTAGATCATTTCCATCCTATACGTGGGGTGTTTACTTAGATTCAGAACTTCCTTCTTGTAAAATTCCATCTTATCCATTTCAGCTTACTGTTTGTTCAATGCTGTCCTTGAATCTTCTTTCTTTCATCTAGTTTTAACACTCCCCCCCCCTTCGTGTTATCTGCAACTTTATAAGTGTCTTCTCAACTTCCTCATCCAAGTCACTGATAAAAATGTTGACATGCTCTTGTATATTACACTCAATATTAATGCTCTTCTTCAACTGTTTGGTTTTATGAGATAGGAACAAACTTTTCTCCAAGAATCTTCTCTTATTTTCCGTTTAATGCTGTTTTTGCTGGTCTCAGCCTCTTCTCTTACATATAATTATATAAAAAGCCCAGAAAACAAATATACAAAAAAGAAAAAAAAGGAAAGAAATCAGAATATGGCTAGTAGATAGTTAGAAGCAACTTAGTTTTTTAACCATACGTTGAATTGTGACTATATGGAAAAGCATTCTTTTCATTACATTTGGAAGAATTGGTTGGAACGCAGAAAGTACATACAAGCATTCAGTCATTGAATAGATGTTAGTTGAATAGATGTGAAGTTTAAGTAATAGTATTTCAATGAAACAAAATAATCCTTTTTGCTACATTCTGTTCGATAAAACAAAATATACATATATACACACACACACAAATGTCTAATTCAAAATCACATCAACATATTTTTCTACCATGTCTTTTAGCTTTTTCATTTTCCTCAGTCCCCAACGTTTCTTCCTTAACTTTTCTACAGATTTTTTTCAAGCTTGTTTTCCAGGAATGTGAAGATCACTTATGTAATGGTAGCAATTTCCTTGTTTCATCTGCAGATAAATAGCCTATTATTTTTAGCCTTTGCTCTTAATACCTACTATTCTGTACACTTAGGAAACATAGAGTAGTCTAACTCATCTCTTCAGTTACAACTAATGATGCTAACTTCTACTACTTCCTTCAAAAGTGGACCTAAAAAAAAGGGAAAAAAAGGAGAAAAGAGAAACAAAGGGAAAAGTAAAGTAAAGAAAAAAAAGTGGAAGGAAAGATTGGAGCAAAATGAGTAATGACTTGGAAGCTCCTTCTGCTCCCATGTCTGGGAATGCAAATAAATAAATAAAGTATTTATCGTATTTAGAGACTGCCTCATAATGTGACTCTGGGCAATACTAAATAGGCACTAAAGCTAGAAAATTCAGGAACATTCTACCAGAGCAAAATATCCAGGTTTTTTAAAAAAGAATAAAATAATGAAAATAAGTATAGTTTGCCAGCCATCTTTGTGCCATTTACACATGGCAGATGAGGTACAGTTATCCTACAATATGAGTCACATGATGCTCCCTTCATTTAGGTCTAATTCTATTCTGTTGGTAGAAATGTATCCAATTGGCTAAGCATGGTTAATCTAAGCACAAATTAACACATTCCATGGGCATACACAGTTCAAAAATTCTAATTACACATTATATTAATTAATTAATTTTATTAGATTTGTGTGCTGGCCTTCTCCCGAAGGACCCAGGGCGGCTCACAAAAATAAAAAACAAACAATGGACAATTAAAAGAACAATAAAAGCAAGAGAATAAAACATATATAAATATAAAACACATAAAAAACAATTTAAAACCGACGTCAGCACTAGCACATTTGGTGGAACAACCACATCTTCAGGTCGCGGCGGAAGAAGCGAAGGTCAGGAGCGGTCCAGAGCTCAATGGACAATTCGTTCCAGAGGGTGGGTGCACCCACAGAGAATGCCCTCCCCCTGGGGACTGCCAGTCGACACTGTCTGGTCAACAGCACTCTGAGGAGGCCGACTCTGTGGGAATGCACAGGACGATGGGAGGATGCTATTGGCAGAAGGTGGTCCTGCAAGTACCCTGGGCCTAAGCCAGGGGTGGGTTCTACCCACCTTCGCTACCGGTTCTCTTCGTGCACGCGCGTGCACGCGTGCGTGTGAAATTTGCGCATAAACCGCGCTACCGCGCATGCGCAGAAACTTTAATTTCTGAAAAATCACCGAAAAAGCGCTCTGCGCATGCGCAGAGAGCTAATTTTGGCAATTTTTTTAAAAAAATGTGAGTTTGGGCGCGCGGGTGGGCCTGGGTCTGGGACACTGCGAACCGGTTCGTTGACGTCACAGCGTCACCGCTACCTATTCGCGCGAACCGGACCGAACCAGGAGCAACCCACCACTGGTCCCAAGGTCACGGGATCACTTTTTGCAACCTTCTGACAAGCAAAGTCAATGGGGGAGCCAGTTTCACTTAACAACCATGTTACTAACTTAACAACTGCAATGATTTACTTAACAAATATGGCAAGAATGGTCGTAAAATGGGGCAAAAGTCACTCAACAAATGTCTCACTTAAGAACATAAAGGTTGGGCTCAATTGTGGTCGCAAGTCGAGGACTACTTATACTACCAAAGGTGGTTATCCCTCAAAATGGGCTTATCTGACTGTGAAATGAAGCCATTCTGGCGAAGATGGATGAGATATTTCAGGATCAGAATACTCCAGTCTTGAATTATTTTGTTGCATTTGCCATAGAACTCTACACATGTTATATATTCCACTGTAATGTTTAGTAGCACTAGTCCTGCACATAATGGAAGCTCCTGGAAGAAGCTTCCACTATTATGGGATGGTAGAAAAGTTCTGGAGGGTATGGTTCATATTTGCATTAAGGATGAGGAGGGAGAGGAAGCTAAATAAAATAATGTTGGTTTCTATGTTTAACTTCAGTTAACTTGAGCCTTTATATAATTTTAGGAGACATGCAATTCATTAAATCTTATACAGTGTGTACTGGCTCTTTAAAGTTGGGGTAGGGATGTCTTTTCTTTACTTTAAAATGTCACTTGAATTGGGGGCATTGGAAACATCTAATTGATCTAGAATGGTACCCACCCTGATGATATTCACGAATTTTTAAAGAACTGGGCAACTCTCTCAGGCTTTGGGATAAAGTGAAGATGGAACTCAGACTGGATGAGTGTTTGGGTTATATGCTGTTGTTGGGCCATCTGTCTTTTTATTTTTGTATTTTTATTTTGTATTTATTGGGCCATCCATCTTCTGTATTTTTGAATTTTAATTAAAAAATTTTTTTAATTGTAGGACACCCAGAATCATTGGAAGTTGTGTGGCCTATAAATTGCTTGTTTGTATGTTGAATGAATGAATGAATGAATAAATAGCATTATATTCCAGTTTTGTGGAAGTATGTGTTAGTAGGTTTCAAATCAACCCAGTTGGAGTGAAAGCCATATATTAATCAGAACCTGCTCTCTTATTTCTTAGGAAAAAATCAAAGATAAATTGCATCCAATTCCTGTATCTCTTAGCGTTGCAATTCATACCCCTGAGACCTCCGTAAAACCCAGAAGAAGGCAGGGAAGGTCACTGCCAGATCTTACTCCAATTCTGGATGCTAGTGAACCCAACACAGTGCATTCAGAGGTAAGTTATCTACTTGAATCTTTATGCTAGATATCTGTAAGAGTCTTATTATGCTATATCATCATTAGAAGATCTATTAAAAAGGAAATATTATCTCAACAATGTTTGCCACTTCAGTCACTTCCAATATATTGTAAATTATTTTGTCAAGAAAAAAAGGTTGCAAGCATTGGGGATGAAAAGTAGATCCTCCTTCCCTTGTGGGAGATGATAAAAAGGCACATTAAATTGTGTTCCTCTTACCACAGACTGATGGCTCCTTCCCATAATTTTGCACTGCTAAGAGTTGTGATACACCTGTCCCTGAGCTTGAAATGCTGGCAGGGGAATTCTGGGAATTGAAGCCCACAAAGCAGGAGCAAAATTGCCAAATATGGTGACCCCTGGTCTAGACAATAAGGTTCATGACAAATTGCCACCATTGATTCACCTATCCTGTTCCTGGATCTAAACATTAATGAAATAAAGTAAAAATAGGGAAGTGGGTCTTATCCCATCCTGGTGGAGTAGCAAAGGTATTTATTTATGGAAATAAATAAATAAATAAATAAATAAATAAATAAATAAACAAACAAACAAACAAACAAACAAACAAACAAAAAAATAGGATAGGAAGAACTGAAGGTAGCTTTCTGTGGATGCATCACAATGTGACGGGAGTGATAGATTTGATATTGAGTCTGGATTATTTTCCTATTTATGGTTGCATATAATGAGACAGCTGACTGCTGCTCATATTAATACATGGCATATATAAAATAAATTAGAACAACCTCCTTCCTCTTGATTTTTGTCGTATCACCTGTGGCATTTGCTACCAAACCGTTGAACTTGTATTCTTTCTTAGGTGCAGTTTCTGAAAGAAGGCTGTGGATCAGACAACGTATGCCACAGCAATCTGAAGTTGCATTACAGATTTTGCACCAAAGAGGGAAGCGACGAAAGATATGCCTATCTCCCCATGTAAGACTACAGAAGGAATTGGCAAGAATGTGGTACTAACTGTTTTTACCCTCTAGTTCCTAGTGATGTGACTCTGTTCTATTTCTCCAGGGAAAACAATGTTCCAGTGCTTGTTCTCAAAGACCAGAAAGATATCGCCCTTGAAATCACAGTGACCAACAGTCCTTCCAATGCCATGCACCCCCTGACAGATGGAGAAGATGCTCATGAAGCAAAATTTGTAGCAACCTTTCCTGACAGCTTGACTTATTCTGCTTTTAGGGAGTTGAAGAGCTTTCCGGTAAATCCATCAAATTGATGAGGATGTTCAAAGATACTGTGGTTTCACTTAATTTTGGCTTAATGCACTTAATTTTGGCTTTTGGTTTTTTTTTTATTAATTCAGGAAAAACTCATCTCCTGTGGTGCTAATTCAAATGGCTCTCAAGTGGACTGTGAACTTGGAAATCCTTTTAAAAGAAATTCTACTGTAAGTATGGTTTCTTTTATGAGCTGTAGTGGCGCAGTGGTTAGAATGCAGTACTGCAGGCTACCTCTGCTGACTGCCGGCTGCCTGCAGTTTGGCAATTCAGTTCTGATTGGCTCAAGGTTGACTCAGCCTTCCATCCTTCCGAGGTCGGTAAACTGAGGATTTTGCTTGTTAGAAACTCCCTAGTTGCAAATGACATTTCCAGAATCCTGTGATGCTGCAACCATTGTAAATACATGTCAATTGCCAAGCACTTGTGATTTGATGATATGACTGTGGGGATCCTGTAAGTGTGAGAACTGGTCATTATTCACTTTTTTCAATTCCATTGTAACTTTGGATGCTCTGTAAATGACTAGCTGTGTGATGACCCTGGGCATGGCACAGAGATAACACAAACAGCTGGCAGTTCAAACCGCCTCTTTATTGCTCCAAATTTCCCCAAACGCTCCCATGTTTCTGGCCAGTCCCAGGTCAAAGTGATGTCAACCACCCCACCCCCCAAGCAGCCTCTGGCTGCAAATAGTCCAGCCCAGCACTGTGTACACCAAGGCTGCATAGCAATAAATCCAGTAGGGCAAATCAAGGATTTCAGGAAGCAAAGGATCCAGGTAATTAGTTCAGAAAGGAAGTTCAAACATCGGCACTCAACACTTCAGGAACTCAGCATTTGTTCCTGACAAATGCCCCTCCCAACAGCATCTCCTTAAGTCTCATTCCCCAGGTGTGCCTTATGGGGCACTCTTCTCCTGAGTAGCCTGCTCAGTCTGTGCTGTTCTCACCTTCTCTCCATTCTCCATGCTCTTGGATCAGGAGGGAGTAGTCCTTGCTCCTCGCCTGAGCTCTGTCTCTCATGTTCATCCTGCCCCTGTTCCTCCCTGTCTACAAGATGTCCTAATCCTGAAAGGCCCTGGCCTGACTGGCCCTGCCCTTCACCATTTTCCTCCGAAGCCAATGAAGCCATCTGCTCAATCTCTGTCGGCTCAGGTTCCAGCTCGTCTTCCCCCGCAGATTCAGGCTCCTACGGGGCATGACAGGCTGCAGGTCCAAGACTACCTGCATACTATCCCCTCATTAAATGACTGAATTTAAAAATTAAAGTAGAACCATATTTATCTATATAACCAAACGTATCAGAAATTAAGCAAAGCAGCTATTCTTTATTTCTTATTTATGGCAGAAGTCATAAAAGTATTATTTATTTATTTATTTATTTATTCTAATTTATGTGCCTCCCAACTCTCAAAGGACTCCGGGCGGCTCACAATAAAAACACAATAGCAAATACACTATAGAAAATTTAAAAACAAGTTTAAAACAGTAAAACAACAAAAATACTCATATCCCATCTGGGGCCGGATCTCGCTGAGTCACAATAGCGAGATCAACAGCCCCATGCCTGCCGGAAAAGCCAAGTTTTAACTGCTTTGCGGAAGGCCAGTAGGGT
>JANHFM010001896.1:39625-54425 GCA_032468115.1 Grayia smithii | reverse complement strand
AGGTTGACTCAGCCTTCCATCCTTCCGAGGTGGGTAAAATGAGGACCCAGATTGTTGGGGGCAATATGCTGATTCTGAAAACCGCTTAGAGGGGGCTGTAAAAGCACTATGAAGTGGTATGTAAATCTAAGTGCTATTGCTATTGCTAAACAACAGAGATAAAATAAGGTACTCAGTACCGTTGCATTTTATATTCAAACCACTTCACATCTTTTAGATGTACCATTAAGTGCATATTCCTGAGAAATATTTGAAGGGGTAGAGATGAGGGAAAATCTCAAAGTGTATAGTGTTTAAAGAATAATACCTACTAACATTAAAAGGCTATGTTTATTTTTAATTGATAACTGTATGCATCAACACTGCCTCCAGGCTATTTAATTGGTAGTATATACATGCTATTAAAGAGAAAAAAGAGAGAAGAAAAGAAAGAATTGAGTGAGATGAGATGAGAGCTCATTCCATAGTAAATATTGTGGTAATGTAGTGACTTAGATTTCAAATTCCCATGATAGGAATGATCACCACAGGATTCTCACACTGGTAATGAGAAAGGAGAGACATTTTTTCCCCTTTTGGTCCTTGGTATTTTCTAATAAATCTGCTCTAGACAATTGTTGGATTTAGGAAAAAGGAGTGGGGAGTGACACAAAGAGTTACAGGAACTTGCTTCTGTCAGCAGGAATCTTTGGTGTGTCAGAATCCTGTTCCATAAACAGAAGGAGAACTACCAAACTAATGATGTTTACCAGTCATAGTCAATACTAATTTCAGTTGTTCCTAGTCCACAGGACATACCTGCCCTCAAGCTCCTTAATGAAACAGAATTGTTTTTAAAATCATACATTCAAGTGATTTTGGTTCTGTTAGACTTTTCTTAAAATCAAAGATGCAAGCAGAATAAATAAAATGGGTCGTGATTGTATTGGAAGTTGAGCGACCTGACCTAGACATTTGGAAAAGACTATAGTGAAGAAGGCTGAAATTTATACTATCTTGCCATAATAAGCAAAAAGGAAAAACATTCATAGTAAATAGAATATTTGCATTTATTTTACACAATAGTTTTTAAGGGTGTTATCTACTGACTAATATGAGCAAATGTGTGTATTTTGCTTGTGACAGATCACAAACTTAGGTAAACCATTGAAAACATTTGGGACAGCTTTCTTGGAAATTATGTGGCCGAAAGAACTGAGAGGAGGCAAGTGGTTGTTCTATTTGGTTTCCATTCATTCGAAGGAATTAGCAGAATTACAGTGTACTCCTCAAAATGAAATAAACCTTTTGAATGTTCAGGTAAATGAGTGCGACTGCATATTTCTCAATTAAAATGGCTGTTCTGTGATATTTATAAGGGATTGGTGATTGGGCTGGCTCAATCTCGGCTTATTGAAGAATAAAGACTGAAACACCTCAGGACCTTTGCCTGTTTCTTTGGCACACCATTTTGACAAGTCCTGCTGATATTTCATATAGTTGGAATGTATGAAAAAAGAGTATTTCCTTTTTTTGGGTGATCAAATAAACTTGAAATTACACAGTCTTGCCTTTGTAGCTCAATGGCAAGAATAAGCTAGTTTGGTGTAGTGGTTAAGGCACCAAATTAGAAAGTGGGTTCCTGTGAGTTCTAGTCCCACCTTAGCCAAGAAAGCCAGCTGAGTGTCCTTGGGCCAGTCATTGTCTCTCAGCCCAACCCACCTCACAGGGTTGTTGTTGTAGGGAAAATAGGAAGATGTACATTGGATATGTTTGCCACCTTGGGTTATTTGTAAAATAAAGGTAGGATACAAATAAAATAAATAAATTTGTGGAATGCAGGAAAGGATAGTATACAGTATCTGTTTGAATTAGAAATGAAGAATATAGATAGAAAAGTTTTCTTTCCTTTCTCTTGAGGAAGACTATACTTGTGCATAAATAGCCTGTGGAATTCTCATACTCCTTGCTTTATAATTTCTGTATGCATTCCATTAAGAAACCTCTATCCCAACAAGTTCCATCTTCCTGCTTGGGGCAAGTAAACCCACAACAACATATTTATATACTACCAGCATAGTTATTTCCTCTTTGATCCTAGTGGTGCTAAGGTAGAGTTCGCTAAGCTCTTCATAACCCAGGACAGAGCTACCTGAAAGAACCTGTCCCGTCTATGACATGGGTATAGTTTATGTCACAATGGCATGATACTTTTTTTGTCATTTAACCTGCCTTAGCACTCCCAATAAAATCTATGAAGACTTTCGAAAACTATATTGAAATGAAAACTTAATAAAAGCTTGTGAACTTGGCTACAGAATTCAATAGTGAAATCTGCCTTAAACGGTTGTTTCTCTTTATTTTTTTAAATTATCCACAGCATGCTTTATATTAACTACTTTTGTATGTCTGTTCATATTTCTAGCGGTCTCAAAATTCACGGATAAAACGTGAAGTTGCAGAGAAGCAGACAGATGGTGGCAAAAGCTTTTCTTTGTTTACAGAAAGAAAGTATAAGGCACTGGTAAGCACTTATTTAACCAGTGACAAATTGCCTTGTCAACTTCCCCCTCAGTATTTATTTTTGGAACCAGAAATAAGGCATGTATTCCAAAATAACAGGAACTCCACGCTTGCTTCGTTTCTTTCAGATTTCAGAGTCTACTAAATGCAGTCTATTGTCAAGTATACCTATTAAACTACACTTAGCACATTTAAAACAGCCATATTTAACATTTCCAAACACGCAGAAGAGTTTGTGGGCATCTTAATGATGGATAGTTTCATGGCAGCATATTTTTTCTCAGATCAGTCCATACAGTGTCATATTAAGGATTCATTTAAAACTAAATTCTAGTCAGAGACAACCTGAAACATAAGAAAGCATGTAAAGGCTACCTATAGCCATTTGGAGTGAGCCATTTGATGTAGTGGTTCAAGTCACTGGGCTAGAAGCCAGGTGATGGTGAGTTCTAGCCTTGCCTTAGGTGTGAAGTCAACTGGGTGACCTTGGGCCAATCACTGTTGCTCAGCACTAAGGTGTCCGGGGCAAACTACTTCTAAAAATCTTGCTAAGAAAACTGCAGGGACTTGTCCAAGCAGTTGCCAGGAGTCAAGATTGACTCGAAGAGACAAAATAAATAAATAAGCCATTGGTAAATTTTTTTAAAAGGCAGAAAGATAGAAAGACATAGAAATATGTTTTATGAAAATATCCCCCCAGCCTCCTTCATGTACACGTATAGACACATTTACTGAATTTATTCTTTAGTGCAAGTAATGAAAGTAGGGCTTTATCCTACTTTCCTACTAGGAGAGCAGTAGCACTAAAATAAACTTGAGACCTCTACGGCTGCAATCCAAAAAACGGAGTGATTTTCCTAGGCCTCCTTGTGAGCATGGAAAGTCCTGCCATCCTTGCCTCTGAAGTCAGTGGTCTTCATGGTTGGGCAAAATGGGATGTGCAACAACAGAATGCAAACGGCTTGGATCCAGTATTCCTGTTGTATAAATTGCCAAGCAAGCAGCAAAATTATGCCATCCATGAACACCTGAAGTGAATTTCGCATTCACTGGAACCCATGCCATGATGTGGGCCATAAGAAACTCAACAAGGAAAATAAGATAAAAAAACTTCTCTTTTTTTCTTCATACAGATGTCCTCTTCCCTCTCATATTAGGATTGTTCTATCAATGTTTTTCCATTTGTTTGGGGAAAAAAAAAGCTTGCTGTGTCATAGGACTACATGAACCGTGCAAAAAAAATGCTGTATATCTGTTTTTGAGCTAAGGTTTTTTTGAAAGCTTTCTGTGTATTACTTGCAGGAATGCAACGAAGAGGCAAACTGCGTCAACATAACCTGTTCCTTGCAGGGCTTAGACAGTAAAGCCATAGTAGTACTGCGCTCAAGGTTGTGGAACAGCACCTTCCTAGAGGTAGATTCCATAAACTTGTCTTACACAGATTTGAACTGAGTACTTGTATTTGTTCTAAAGAAAGCTTCTTTTACTACCCTATAGGAATTCTATAAAATGAGCTATCTAGACATTCCTGTTAGAGCTAGAATTGGCATTTCTGCTGCAGATAACGTCAAGCTGGCAAATGAAGCTACAAATGTGAGTCTGCAATATTTCTTACTTATGGCTGTCATAGGTGTGAATCTTAACTGTAAATCCTTCCTTCTGTCCTACCTACCTACCATTTCAGTGGGATAGTACAGCACATCAAACCTGGAAAACTCTAGACACTTTGATAACTAATTTCTAAATGTTAGTTACACCTTTTCTTCAAATAGCATTTAGAAATTCATCATTTCCAGAGCTGGTTCCCAAAGAAACTCTGTGGTACGGTTTAGGGGAGGCAAATAAATGATTCTGCATTCTTGTGAATGAGTAAAATGTTTTAAATCAATAGTGAGCGATCTTAAAAGAAAAAGTGACCTTAAACCTCCTTCAGAGGGACCCCAACGGCCAAGATCAGCAGCACACTTTTTCACTTTTTTCAGGAAGAAAATTCTAGTGAAAACCCTAAAATAGGCTCACAAAATCTAGTTTTTTAAAAAGCTAAAGCAATTTCCCCCCCTCTACCTAAAATCTTTACTTCCATTTAAAATTTAGTCTTTAAATTATGAAACTGCTTATCTATGTTATGTCTGCCAAAAAATAAAACAGATGTTGCCTCCAAGAAGCGGTTTGTTCTTTACTAAAATCTAAAATTCTAAAATCTTATTGTAAAGATTTCAAAATTCCAAATTTATCTGGACTTCTAGTCTGTTTATAGCTCTCTAAAATCAAAATCCCAATTAGCTTTTTGGCTCAACTTTCACAGACATCTTCAGATCGTCCTGCCTTCCCTGGAAGTCCTGAAATTGCTTCCTCTTTATGTTTTTCTCTGCTGTGACAATGTTTAATATGTTTCAAAGCTGAGCTCCCACAGATTATAACAAGAATGTGCAGATTTCAAAAAAGTAAATGTAGCAAAAATAATTTGAAAATAGTTTTGCACTGAAATATTTTGTAATTCAAAGGGAGCCTCTACTTGATACTTGAAATGTTTGTGTACTTGATTGTTATAATTATGTTTGGATTATAATTCTTAGCAGGACCAAGAGCCCAACTCCCTGGAATGAGGAGTCCAAAACATATAAAAATAACAAAGTAGTTGAAAAACATTGATTGCTTCAGCATAGATGTAGAATCAGTATCGTAGCACATTGGCTAACTTTTTCCTGTAACGTGACATCTTTTTCTGCTTCTTTTGTAGATACGAGTTACTGTCTTTCCTGCAAAACAAGTAGCTTTATATCAAGGAGTTCCTTGGTGGATCATCTTAGTTGCTATTCTCGCTGGGTTATTAATGCTTGCTTTGTTGGTGTTCTTATTGTGGAAGGTGAGTTATATTTTATCAATATGCTTTTTCTTATTTAATTATTTGAAATGTGCAGAGAATTCTTAATCTTCAATTCTATATACATTTACTCAAAGTCCCAATAAACTCAGCTGAACTTTATTTTGTCTAGTAATGAATAGAATTGCTGTGCCAATGCTGTTTGAATTAGTCAGGATTGAGGTTTTAAAATTCATTGAAGAAATAGGACACTAAGTTCCTTGGATATCTTTTATGCATGGGCACAGTCGAAAAGCTTTTTATCAAGTAATTTTGAATACTGAATCAAAGTTACATTTATTCACGTTTTACCTAATGCTTGTCTCTAAGATCAAGATCTGATTTTTGCAGAAAAGTAGCTGTTGCGTCTGTTGGGAGCAAACATGTCCTGGTTGCTCAGACAAGCATTATATATTTATTTCAGATTCTCAAAATAATGATTCAAAAGGCTTGCCCATCTATTGACAGCTACTGTTTAAGGTTCATAACCGAAACATTAGAGCATGCAACAAAGGAGTTAGCTGTAAAGGGAAAATTATAACCCCAAGCTCATTGTAGTTATTTTACAAGACAGATTTTTAACATTTAGGTACAGAGCAGTTGAGTTATTTCAATCTTTTCTCCTTTTTTTTCCTTTTTCCACAATAGTCCCTAATATTAACCGAGTGCCTTGCTTCTTTATAGTGTGGTTTCTTCAAGAGAGATAAGAAAGATCATTTTGATGCCACATATCACAAGGCTGAGATCCATGCTCAGCCATCTGATAAAGAGAGGCTTACTTCTGATGCATAGTATTGATCCACTTCTGTAATTGGTAATTGCTTTTTGAATTTATTAGCTGCAGGTTGGTTGCGGTGGCTAACGACTCAAAGCTTGCTGCATTTGTTCTGCTGGTTGCCTCGTTTCAAAATATCAATTCTTTTTAATGCTTGCTTACATTCCTTAGAATAATCTTTCTCGGTGCACGAATATGCCAATCCTTCTGTCAGTTGTTTCTTTTAACTACTATTTACTTATGCATTTCCCCTTCCATTCTGGAGACTTTCTACTTAGGGTTGGCATCCCAATCCTAAATATGCTGGATCACGGTCCAGGAGACTAAACACATCTCTGGAACCCTCTTCTGTTTTTCTATGAAATAAGGAGGAAAGTCCTGTTTTAAGCCAAACTGGTGGTTTTCAAACTGTGTTCCAAAGAATGTTGGCTCAGTTCCTCGAGAAGTCGGGAAACTCGAACAAGCTTTTCCAGAAAAACAACTTGCTAATGTCCAAGCAAATCTCTGAAGGCTGGTCTGTGACTCGAGTAAACTGTCAGTCCCTTCTTAGAGGATGGTCCTTAATCTCCTATACCATATTGGGACTCAGTAGTGCATAGCCCCCAAAGTTTTTTGGCACCAGGGACCGGATTCATGGAAGACAATTTTTCCAGACTGGTGCGTGGAAGGGAGGAGGAACATGCAACCTAGATCCCTCAGAATTTACAGTAGGGTTTGCTGTGCGGACTGGTTCGGAAACAGGGGTTGGGGACCTCTTCCCTAGCAGATCTTCAGTGATGTGAAGAAAGTACTTTCCCAGAAAGAAAGTGCTGAGGTAAATTGTCATTTTCTAACAAATCACCAGACACCCAGTAAACTCAATCTGTCGTATCTAATAATAGCATGTTCATACTTAGGGTTGAAATAGTTTTTGAGTCTCCTTAAAACTATTTGTGTGAACACTTACCTCTTAAAAGGACAAAGCAGCACAGAAGTATTTGAATATGAAGGTTGGGGTTATAACTTTAAACCACAACTCTAGTTTTCATACAAGGGGTTAATGAAACAATTCAATGGAATGAATTCAAAGCTATCTGAGCAGTCATTTCAACATTCAGATGAATGCATACGAAAAGGAGACCATATAGATATAATAAACAAATAATAATAATAAATATCACCATTTAACTATTTAACATTTTCTATTTTGACTTGTGCAGGAAGCACAATCCAATCCAATAGTTAATAAGTTCCTCTGCTAAAGCTCTATTAAATTTAATGGAGCTTTTCTTGGATATTATTTACAGAACTCTTATAATTAGGTTATAACTATGTCTACCTCCATATTTAAGCATCTGTATTTAAAGGTTTAACCATTGTTGTCCATAATTGTGAATCAATGATAAACGTCAGTAAGATATGGACTGTGTTTTGAAATGCAAGACAATTTTACTTTTTAGCGAGCAGGTAATAGCTTTATTAACACAAATGCATGCCAAAAGCCTTTACTGCTGTGGTTGCTCTTTCCAATATAAGGCAATTCTCAATTCTCAGTTTTTATGGAAGTTTACTACAGAGTTTTCATTTTATTTTATGTGTACTTGGATTTGCATTTCTTTCTCTAAAGACTGCCTATTGCATGCTGGCTAATGTTGTGTATACCTTGAATGCATAGATATAAATGTGCATTGTACTTTGATTGCCGAAATAGCCACTTTCTTTTGCTGCTTAATGTCTAAAGAAGCCGAAATGTTCCAGTTAGGAAGATTTCTCAAATTGATCAAAATTTATTTCTCTGACCAAGTCTTTGCTACAACAGTTATACAGTAAAGTTAATTAAATTAAATTAATAAATTAATTAATAAAGTGCCAAATATGGGTTAGAAATGCAGGTTGTATATATTGATCAAATGGGTTGAAAGGCAGGAGAAACATTGTGAATTTTAAATAATTAACATGATAACAAAAATCTTATGACATCTCCTGGTGTAGTCTGAATAATGAGCATCCTTTTGAGTAGTTATTGATCCAGGCCATTTGAAAAACAAAGAGAAGGGGTGGTTACTATATGATCACCTATCCTGCCTTGTTGGCTGACATTTCTTGTACACAGAGTGAAAGAGCCCGTGGGCCTTATTAGTAACTATAATTTCAGAGTTGGATAACAGAGTTGGATTGATATTTATGTTCATTCGTGCCAAGAACAAGACTATGAGTAGCACAAATTGGATGGCTGTTACTCTTCCCATCTTTCTCCAGTGTCTCTGTCCTTTAAAATAACGTTTTGGAATATGAGATAAGAGCTACCTGGATGATACTTTTCTATGTACCTGCCTTAAAATTAACTTTGAACTTGATCTAAGTTCTAGCAGGTTGTCTGGGGTCTGGATTTTGGTATTTGCCATAGTGCATTCTGATGCCAGGCCTGCATTAATTTTGAACACTAGTCTCCATCATCCATAGATTCACTGGAATAGATTCCCAAAGGTATGTGTTAATGGTATAAATCAGAAAGTGAATGATCAATTTTTATACTTTTACTGAGCCAGGTAAATTAAGTATGGTTCTATACTATGTTCTCAGCAAGGTTTGATATATTAGGGCTGGCCTTTAATTTTAACACTGGATCTCCTAAAAATGTTACCAGGTTGACTACAAAGAGATTTTACTTTTGTAAAATAAATTTGAAATTGAGAGTTTTCCTGGCAAGCTTAGATTGCAATCTTGGTGAGACTTTCATGTAGGACATCTGATATTGTATTTGCCCCTTTCTTTAAATCTACGCTCTGTGACAATATATTTCTTCAAGATAGAGATAAGGCGATTATAGTGCAACATATCTGGGGGTCTCCAGGTTGGGTAAGACCATACTTGTTTAATAACATTGAGCATTGTGATATTTTCTCTTTCTTCCTATAGTGCGGGTTCTTCCAGCGTTCCAGGTACGATGACAGCATTCCCCGCTACCATGCTGTAAGAATTCGGAAGGAGGAAAGACAGATTAAAGATGGAAAAGCTAAAGAGAACCATGCAAAAAAACAGTGGATCACAAAATGGAATGGAAATGAAAGTTATTCCTAGGGATCCCAGTTGAACTTAAAAAGATTGAATGGATTTTAAGATGTCTTTGAGCAACATGATGGATGCAAGTGGAAGACCTGTTTGTTTTATAAATGTTATTTTCATATCAAAGTTGTTTGGTGTTACAGATCTAAATTTTAAGACTCCCTAAACCAGCTTCTATGCATTAACTAATCTCTTAGTCTTTTGGGGGAAAAATACAGTTAAAATCCAAATTCTCAACCCTGAAAGGGATAGATTTACTTTTCTTTCGGTGAAATGGAGCTATATGAATTTTTCCCAGTTGGGGATTTATTATTTTTTTTGTTGCTTCCAGCTTAAATCTTGAGAGCACTTGGCTGCTTTTGAGAAAAAAAAAATAACACAATGAAACTAGTTGTCTGGGCAAGGATATTTGGCCATGGTCTAAAAGAGAAAGGAAGCACCCTGAGTTGTGTGGTTTGTTAGAATGCTTTTGGCAAAATTTGACTGAACTGCACAATTACTTGTTATTTCCAAAGTCTGAATGACGTGTTAGGTCAAGCCTTAAAGTTGTTCCTTTGATCCCACTTTTCCTGCATTGCTAAACTTCTCTCACCAAATGCAAGATAACAAGATAATTTTCCTAACAATGAATAGACATGCATTTCAGTATATTTGTCTACACTATGTTCTTTTTGTCGCTGAATGCTTAAAATAAAATTGGGGGTTTCAAATTTGTCTGCCTATCAAGATACTAAGATCTTTTCCTATCTTCAAGCCCAGAATATGTTTACTTTAATCCCACTAATTTCATGGCTGGCTGATTATTCAGGAGTGAGAGATACGGACATATGGATAGAAGTTAATAATTTACATTAATAGGACTAAACCATGACATTAAGAATTGGTTCTAACATCAGGAAGATTAGCTTGTAGTATGTAACTCTGTTCAGTTTTAGAAACTGCAGTGTTTGGATTTTTTTTTGCTTTTAAGGGGTAAATTACTGGAAAAAGTGCATATTAAGGGAAGCAAATGTTTGCTGATATTTGTAACTTAGGGGTTTGGGGGGGGGTTGGCAGTAGATATCTACTAATGAATGATTCTGGAGCTAGACTTAATTGCATTTTGATCCTGTTTGAAACAATGGGACCTAACTGCAACTAATTTCATCTGGATCCAATTCTTTATATTCATGAATTGATGCAATGATGTATGGCTGAATTTCTAAAGGAAAGCTCAGTTATCTTGTAAATATGTTCCCTCAAAAGCCTTCTTGTCTAGAAAGAGTAATTTATGTTTCTGAGTAGGGAGACCTTGGCATTCTGCATCTGTTTTAAAGGCACTATTTACTCTGATTGTTGTACTAATACAGTGTGCATCCCGCCATTGTACACAGTGATATGGACATGTGTTTTTCAGGTAAATTTGTGGTCTCTAAATCGGCTAATTCTGTGTTCTAAGACTAGGTGTGTGAGCACCAGGCTTAAAAGCAATCTTTAATGTGCAATAGGTCATGTTTTAGTCATGTTTTAAAAATTAGCATTGCTGAATGTTGCTTACACCAAATATATATATACATACAGATTTTCCAATGATGATGTGTGTCTGGGTTAATAGATTATGGTCTAATTCATTTTGTCAACAATTGTGTACTAGAGAGCAAGCCACTTTCATCTCTGAAGGCAGCAGCCACAGCTGCTGGCAAAATATCAGGATACCAAAGAATTAGACCAGGTTCTATTAAGCCCCACAGCTCCTCACCATTGGATTAACGTTGGCTATGAAAGCCTGCATTGATATATACATAGGTTTTGTCTTTTTTAAAGCTTGAATATTGGTTGTACTTTTTGTATATACTGTAAGTCATTCTTATATATTTATTTTTACCATAAATCTTTGTCTTTAACTAATGGTTAAGCCAAAGATTTTTGATTAGTGAGCAATAGCATATCAAATTCAGTGAATAAAAGTGAACTTTTTTCCACCAAATGTGCCAATAACTTTTTAAATTCCAATGACTAGAATATTCTCAGAAATCTCTTCTTTATGTATTTCTAAATTATGTACTAGAGATGTATCTTCTAATAATTTGTGCGCTATTGCATACTTACAGATATTTATAGAAGTTTTATATGACTAACTTAATTGAAAATATAGCAAGTGCTTATTGGAGTGGGCAGAGGCAAAGGTTTTCTTTGTTCTGTATTTGGAACAAGGTTAAATAGTACAGAAGCTATAGCACTTGAACCGAAATATAAATTTGCTAAATTAACTATGGTATTTTAATGGACGGGTTAAGGACTACTGAGTAATTTCTCCATTTCTAAAATTTAAGAATAGTTCCATACAAAATGCCATTTGAAACTTGTAATAAATGTAATTATGGTCTTATCATATCAAAATATTGGTACTGATTAAGTATTATACACATATGCTAGCATTTACAGTATATGAAATTCCAGTGATCCATCAGAAGGTAGATTTTGGAACTGTGCAATGCAGGGCTTTGCAATTTAATTCCACGTAGAGTGTTTAGAGCACATAGGACTGAACATTGCAGTGTAGCTCTATAAAAGTAGCCTTATCTTTTCTGGTAAGCTTTAGATGGATGCTACATTTGTAGTCTTGTGTGCCCTGAAGTGCTTTCTTAGAATCAAATGCAAAACATAGCACAGCGCTAACAGAGCTAATTTAACAACAGATATAAACTATGCAAACCTGTAAGTATTTACTGTACCTTAAAAAAACAGGTATTCATGAAACAAACGAAATGTTAAAAAGTTATGATATTTAGGTAGTTACTTATCAAGCACATCTAAATAATATTAAAGTAACCAAAATATCTTTACAAACCCCAAGGCATGTCACAACTTTTGAGCACCCCTCATCTTTAGAAATTGAAAGTTGAAAAATTTGACACGCCCTAAAATATATATATATATATATGTCTTGTGCTGTGTAGTTCAGTATAAAAATATGTTGGTTTGGTGCAGGATGACAGTTTGTTCCAAGGTTTGGTTTCTAGTTATTAATGTCAATTTCTATCATTCCACTTTTTATGGTTATCCAGATACCTTTTTGACCACACATTTTATACAAATTATTTTTCATAAAGCTTTTTTAACTTAAAAGGTATAAGCTCTTTTTTGAAGCTTCAGGTACAAATTTGGTGCCTGACATTAATCCACTAAATGCTGCTGTTTTGTCTCCTCCATTCACTTTATTTATATGTGGCCCATAAAAATAATCCCACAATCTTAACTGTGTGGATAAATTTTATTTAAAATTCCATCTCTGTAATGGACTTATTCAATCGAAAAACTACTATAATTTTTCATTAAAACTAACTGGTTATTCTGGTGGTTTGTCAGAAAAAAAAATGTAATCAATAAGTAAAAGTATCATCTTGAGTCACATCACTGGTATATATTTATTTTCCACATTAATTGTTACTAACATTTAATGTTGCATCATGCCTGAAAATTACATGTGGATATGTCAATAAACATGTGAAATAAATTTTGTATGAAAACATTTTCATGCTGGTAGTAATTATGTACTAGATAGTTACTTTAAATTTCTATATACTTATCTAAATTTGGAGGGTTGCATCATGGGTTCTATAATTCTTTTGGATTTGGAAGCAATACCCACACCAATATCAATATTTAAGGCTTAATTCCAAGATAATACAGGCAGTCCTTGTTGAACCACCGCTTACTGAGCAATTGTTTGAAGTTATTATGGTGCTGAATGAGAGGGACTTATAAAGGATTCCTTGTAGTTGTGGCCATGGTTGTGGTCATGGGTTTGTGTGATTCAGTTGGTTGGCAACAGGGTTACGATTACAACAGTTGCAGTGTCCCATAGTGACATGGTCATCATTTGTGACCTTTACTGCTGATATCCAACAAGCAAAGTCAGTGGGGAAGCTGACAGGAAGTTGAAAATGATGATTGTGTGAGTTTGGGACACTGTGACTGTGCAGGATTCATCTAATGACAGAAGTTGGAACTGCTACAACTGCCTCTATAAGTCAACATAATTACATGACATCCCACTTTATGACCGTGTTGCTAGGCTACAGAATTGCTAATCGCAATACTGTGGTTAAGCAAGGAGTACCTGTATATTAAAATAATATAATCACATGAGATAGTAAACAGAGAATATACAGGAATACTGGAGAATATAACATAAGCCAAAACCGTAATAAAGGTAAAGTTCCCTATCCAGTCATGCCCAATTCTAGGGGGTGGTGCTGATCTCCGTTTCTTGATGAGGGAGCCAGAATTGTCTGAAGACATTTTCCATGGTCATGTGGCCAGCATGGCCATACATCAAAGGCGTATATAATATTGTTACCTTTCCACCCAAGTGGTACCTATTAATCTACTTGCATTTTCATGCTTTCCAACTGCTAGGTGGGCAGGAATGGGTGCCGACCCCATTGCACAGCGCTTGGGTCTTGCAAGCTATTAAACACAAGACAATAATTGCAAATATTTATCTTCCAATCAGGAACATGGGAAACAATGGCAAATCAATCTTGAAAGGTCAGCAAATGTGTAGCAACCTCCTGATCAGGTCTTCATTGAAGCTCCATTCCATGAAGCAAGGGAGTAGGTGTTGACTATTTTATATAAGTTCTGAAGCATAATTAAACATACCAACTTTTGAATTGAGTTGTGTTGCTAGATTTTACAAAGAACAAGGAGGATAAGTATTTTATCTTGGAATGATTTGCCATTTTACCAAGACTGAAACAATCAAGGTTCAGGGTTGAAGAGCCTTACCAAGGAATCAGGTCTCAGGGGTGTTAACTTTGAGATCATCCCAAAGTTAAGAAATATCTATTTCTCAAGGCTCTCAATTGAAGATAAGAAAAATTATCCTACTCTATACCAATGTCTCATCAAGTACACTGGGGTCCCTAGGAACTGGGCTGTGCAAGTGGCACGAGTGCCTGTCGTTTGTATGAATGGAGTACAAGTGTGAGTGCACACACAGAACCATCCCCTCTCCCCCATCCTGCTGCCATTTGGCAAAGAAAGATTGGAGACCACTGAAGTACAGGACAAAACAAAATATGGCTCTTAGTAAATAAGACGTGGTTGAATTCTGCACTATATACTGAGCTATTTATATGTAAATATAAAATCACATAGAGTTCTATGTACCACGTACCTAAAGAAAAGAGGAATACACCACTGTCTAATTTCTCCTTGTCTACAGGAGGCTCTACATCAGGGCTGTCAAACTCCTGGCCAGGGGTGGGTTCTACTTACTTTTACTACCGGTTCTCTTCCTGCACGTGCTTTGTGCGTGATCGGCGCGTGCGCGCTCGCTTCGCTCGCGTGCCCCGATCACACACTCCGTGCATGCGCACTTCATGGCAGCAGCAAGAGATCCGGAGGGGTGGGGCTTTCCTATCCATAGTCTGCTCCTGATGCCTCGCCCGGTGTGCCAGGAAAGCCCCCATGCCTCGCCCCGCCCCTCCGGATCTCTCGTTCGCTGGCTCCTGAAACTGCTTGTTTTGAAGCTGGGCCCGGCATGGGGGATGCTGCCTGGGAGGCGTGTTTACTTTCATTCTCCCATCCCACCCCGGCAAATTTGCATCCAACTCTCACCGCCCAGC
>JANHFM010001896.1:10679-23691 GCA_032468115.1 Grayia smithii | reverse complement strand
AGAAGATCTATTTAGGTGCTCTGCTGAACTTTCTGTCTGATTCTCCTTCAGGAACATTGCCAGTCTGCTGGCTGTTTCTGAAAATGTGACACACTTTACCTGCACTTTAGAGCCAGGTGTGTGTCTACACACTCTTACAGATCTCAACTGAGGGTAAGACTGCCTGTGCGTTTGAGAACTTGCAGGAAAGCTGGTAAATAGATAAATCCTACATCAGAATAGGAAGGCCACACTATTATGAGAATACCTACATTGCCAAAACAGTTGCTTCCCTCATATTTTGAAAATGAGTCAGATACATTTCTGAAATATGCTTTCTTTACTTAAGCAAAAGTGTATATAAATTTACTGTAAATGTAATTTTTTGAAAAATTAGAATGCAATGAGGGCTACCATGGAACATCATGCAGAACGGGGAATTTACCCTCCAGTTCATGTCCAAGTTGCGTTGGGCACTGAAGATTTAACTGTGAAGGTAAAGTATTTAATCTTACATTTTCTGTTTCTTAAGTCTGGCAAATGACTGGCAAAACATAAAAATGCAGGGATCTGTTGCAGAGCCACTGCTTCATTTCTTTATACTCTGACCTGATTAAATGACTAGGAATAATTTTACTTCTAGTGTTTTATTATTTTTAGCTGCCTACAGGTAGTCCTTGACTTACAACAGTTCATTCTGTGACCGTTTGAAGTTACAAAGGCACTAAAAAAAGTGAGTTATTGACCATTTTTCACATTTACAATTGTTGCAGCATCCCCCGTGGTCATATTGTCAACATTCAGATGCTTGGCAACTGGCTTGTATTTGTACAGTTGCATTATCCCAGGATCATGTGATCACCATTTGTAACCTTCCAAGCCGACTTCCAACAAGCAAAGTCCACAATGAAGCCAGAGTCACTTGTTACTAAATTAACAACTGCAATGATTTACTCAACAACTGTGGCAAGAAAGGTGGCAAAAACAAGCAAAATTCACTCAACAACAGTCTGGCTTAGCAACAGGAATTTTGGCCTCAAAATTCTGGTTGTAAATTTGGTCATAAGTTGAGGACTACCTGTATTAGTTTTTTATATACTTTATAAATATTTTATTGTTTATGTTTTATTGTGCTTATTACAAATTGCCCAGAATTGCAAGAATAGGTGACATTCAAATAATTGGAGAGTGAAAGAGAAGGGGGTTCAGGTGGGGCGGGGTCTTAGACTAAGCATTGCCTCTAAGTCAGGGGTGTCAAACTGGCGGTCCACGGTCCAAGTGCATCATGCACAGGCCATGCCCACCCCAGCTCCACAAAGGCAAAAAACGTCGCGATATGTCACATGACATCAACATGATACGGCGAGTTTGACACCTATGCTCTATAAGTATTCAGATGGAAGCTATGGACAGAAAAGTCTTTCACCAGCTGCACCATTTTGCAATAAGACCAACCTGGTCACCGTCATGGATGCTTTATTTGCATCATGCTCTGATTAGCTTTTGTTGCACTTTGGAAATTATTTTTAACCTTCAATTCATTTATTTTATGTCACTGTTTTATCATATTATTGAATAGTTGAATAAAACATAATTTAATAACCTTTTCATCTGTTGGAGTAAATGAGAAGAGACTGCTGGTTTGTTTACCTAGATCAAGGACTGGTTGTATGATTGTCTGTTGTTGTTTCTGGAATATATTGTTAAGAATGATTCATTGTATGTAGATATAGGCACACACCAAACGTAGGAGCTCAATACTGTATAATGTTTTCCACCCACAATTTAGATGTGCGACCGTGGCGGTGGTGTTCCTTTGAGGAAAATAGACCGACTATTTAACTATATGTATTCAACTGCACCGCGTCCCCATGTGGAGACATCACGAGCAACCCCTCTGGTTTGTAGTCTGTATAATATTTTACATTATCAGTTGTGGAATGAAAAACTCAAGTCCTCCTTATTTTTCCAGTAGCTTTTTTTTAAACATATGGTTCTTCTGAATTTAGAAGTTAAAACATAATGAATTTTGGGACATTCTATATAAATAAATATTTTTTTTCCCCACAACTCCTTCTTAACCCCCTTAAATAAATTTGAAAGTGGTCCATGATTGCATTTGCTTAACTCAGAAATGTTGGGAACAAAGATAAACGAAGTGTGGTCAAAATTGTTGCAGGTCCTAAAGCAATAAAAAAATCCCACCGATGCCAATGAAACATTCTCAGTAGTTTAGCAGTTTGGATTCTGGCTGGTTTCCTACTGAGAGAAGCATTTGCCAATCTTATCCCTGCTGATTTTGCCTATCTCTATTTTATAGAGAGACCTGGGTACTCATTAAAAGTAGTATTATCCTTGCAGCTCCTGAAGTTTAGGAACTTGGAGGAGAAATGAGTAAGCATTTTCTCTAGTAGGGAAATAGAGCTGAGGCACCTGCAGATGAACAAAACACTAGGTCTGTGGTAGTTTTAACTACTGGAAATAAATAAGTTCAGCTTTCTGACACTGCTAGTATTGTTGAAACCCCAAGCCCTGGAGCTACTTTGAAACTGATACTGATTTTTTAAGTAAAAATCCATCCTGTGGAGTTTTAAGGGCCAAAAAATATAAAAAAGAATTCCAGGAGAAAAATAGAACTTCAATTATGAGATCAGGAAGATCCCATTTTGGGGCATTTAAGCAGCCCCAAATATTTACTTAATATATTTGTGTGCTGCTTTCCATTATAAATCCCAAAGTGAGTGACAATCTGCAAATATTAACAATAGCCTTAATACAATGTAACGTGATACCAGTTTTAGAAATGAAAGTAAAAAGAACCGAAGCAAAATGATATGTACAGCATTCATACGAAGACAGCTTGGTTATGGGTCTTTACAGGTGCTTACTAGATTTTATTACAGCTGCCCTATGAATTTCAGCATTTCAGGGTGAAGGTGCCTATGCATGAAGATGGCCCACCTTCAGGAGGGCATTTTGGGAAATGCTTTGAGTCTGACTCAGTTGGCAATCAGTGTAATTGCTTCAGTAGCAGAATAACATATAGAGCTGGTTAATCATTTAGCAATCTGGCTGTTGCATTCTGCACTAGCTGCAGCTTCTGAAAATGAATGCCCTACAGTGATCAGAACACAAAGCAGTGATGGGTTGCTACCGGTTCGTCCCGGTTCGGGCAAACTGGTAGTGGTGGCAAGATGCTCCACCCACCCGCCTGGACGTCTTCAAATATGCTCTGCGCATGCGCAGAAGCTTTGCATGTGCAGAAGTGATGCGCGCGGGAGCGAAGCGAGTGAAGCAGTAGCAAAGGTAAGTGAAACCTACCCCTGACACAAAGCTATCAGTCCATAATCCACTGTAATCACATTATCTTTATTAAAGGAAGGGAATATTCAATCTGTTGGTTGAATCTCGTAGAGCAAACTTCTAGTAATAGAAATCATTTGGGTATCTAGAAGCATTCCCAAACTTTGGAGCTATTCATTCCGAGGAAGCTTAGCTCCATTCAGAAGAGGCAGATTCTCCAATTTTTCAAATCCATAATTCAGCAACCCACAGTGCCTGTGTTTTGTCAGGTTTCATGGGCTCTCATCCACATAATTTCATTTAATTCTTTTTTCGTCCTAGAGTTTTCCCACAAGTACAGGGTTCTCCTTTTTTGGATCAACTGAGCTTTGATCCATTCATTGTGGATCACTTTTGTGATTACAAAACTATTTTATGATGTTTTATTGTAGGTCAAAAAATGCACAACAGCATTTTTCTGAATAGTGCTAGGCTCCAACATTAGCACTCTTCACTTTAATATTAGTACTTATGGATCTTGAAATAGGTACAGTGTCTTTAAAGACTTACCAAGAGATCCAGGTGAGACTCCTTGTATGCTCTGAAGCCCCTTTCTATGCAAATTGGAAGCATTGCATGGCCCTTGTTACTGATGTAGTGAACAATGTAGTGTTGCTCTCAAGTGGGATACAAAGAAGGTTTTGAAAATACTACGTTCACATTTTCTTGAGAAGAAGCACAGAAAAACTTCAATCTCATCAAGGCCTTGATAGTTTGGTAGAGCAGAAGTAGATGAATACACCAGGTTTGCTGTTTGGGGAGGTGGAAGGTAAAGGCAAAGGGCCATATCTTTTCAGTACAACTTTTTTTCGACTACTTTTCTGTATTCCATCTGTGTACTTGTTATGTGATGGGGAAGAAATTATTTAACGTGTTCTTCTGCTTCTAATGGTCTGTGGGCACTGGCTGATGAAACTTCTGAGATGCAGCGATAACATTATCTTCTGTTAACATTAACAGACACAAATAATTTTACAACCTTATCTGTGAGAACTAATAGTCAGCAGCAAAACAAAAAGGCTGCAATCCCTGCCTGGAAATAGACCCACTAAACTCTTTGAATGCTCCTATATAGAACAAGCATTTCCAGAATTATGGAGAAGAGAGAAGGAAAGGGCAAAATGCGAGTTGTGCAAAAATTCCTTGGCATCAGTGGGAAAAAACATAGAGAATATTATGTCTTTGTGTTGGATTGTACCTTCATTTTCTTTTTTTGTGGTAAAAGTAATGTTTTGGCCTGTTCATCTGTCCTTTGAGCATTAGATCTACTTCAGACATTTCAAATTTTCGATTGTTTTTGTTTTTGGCTTAGGCTGGATTTGGTTATGGTTTACCTATATCTCGCCTGTATGCTCAGTACTTCCAAGGAGATCTGAAGCTCTATTCTCTAGAGGGTTATGGCACAGATGCTGTTGTCTTTATAAAGGTATGTCAGGGACCAGTTGTGGCAAATTCCTTTCAGTTTGAAATACAAAACTTGTTCCTAGCAAGTAATTAACTCCACCCTCCTTTCTTTTGCTGCAGGCTTTATCAACTGAGTCAGTTGAAAAATTGCCGGTGTATAACAAATCGGCTTGGAAACATTACACAGCCAATCACGAAGCAGATGACTGGTGTGTTCCAAGTAGCGAACCAAAGGACATGACAACATTCCGCAGCTCGTAGCAGCAGGAGGCCAGGCGTGCTGAGCCAAAGAGGATCCTCTCACCTATGGTCAGCTTACTTCCTAGCACCACTATCACGTTTAACAGGGAAGGATGCATCTCCATATCCAAACTGGAGTCTGAAAACCATATCATTGCCTAGAGTTTTCCACAGTGTTCATTTCTAACAAGTGGTGTTTCTCCTAGTTTGCATCTTTAAATTACTTCAGCAAATGCACCTTAGATTACTTGAGCAAAGTCTAGAGGATAAAGAGACCCCAACAGTGTGTTCAAATATTGTTCTGCTTAACCACCAGTCATTCCAGTGAACAATTCATAAGATGGATTATTTACTTTATACACTTCCTCTGGGATCAGTTGCACTAGCGCAACCGTTTGCTCTCAAGGACTTCAGAAGGGCTTTACAATGTGAGAGAAACAATGTGAGCTTATTTTGTTTGTTCATCTTTTTTATTATGCGGAATTGATTAATTGGTTGCTGTCAGCATAAACAACTCTTTTAGCTTTATATTTATAGGTATATATTTACAGCTAGACATAGATGTGCTTGAGCCTCGTTCATTTTGTTTTGAAAATTGAACTATTTTAAATCTTTGTCACTGAAATAAATACTTCAGAGGACTTAATGCACTTGGCTTGTCCAGGTGTAGTGTTTTCCTAACTGTGGAGAACAAAGCAGATCTTTTAAGGATGCAGGGCCACCTGTGTCCTCAGAAAGGAGTCCAGCCTCTGAGTTACTACCAAGTTAAGTAGGCAAAAGATTGTAGTTGTATTTTCCTCCAAGATATTAATGGAATTTAAAAGTGTATAACTTGGGATGAATTTTCCATTCACGTTCAGGGAACTTAGTAATGTTGATAAAACCTCTCCTAATAGAATACCACTCATACACAAGTGTTGCCAAATACAGTTGGTCTCACAGAGTTTAATCACAATATGTGAGGTAAGGGTTGCCATAAGATTGCAATGAATTAGTTTTTTTCACATTTATTCTAATATTTCCATAGAACAGTGAGATATAATTACTTTCTAAGAAAACAGAAATTGGAACGTTATACTGTGTCATTTTATTTATATTGCTTTATGGCATATTTTAATGATTCCAGTTGTGTTTTCCCTTTCTGCAAGGCAGATTTGACCAATGACCTAGATGTTAAAAACAAATTTCATTCCACTGAAATCAGCTAAATACTGATACTACTGCTAATCCTTTACTATTGTAGTTACTTAAAGTGGTATATCTATTCAAAAGTAAAGGATATGAGTAAAGGATATAGCTTGAGTAAAGGATGCATGAGTAAAGGATATAGCTTGAAACTGCAGACTTAAATACATTACATCATAAGTCCCACTTATGATGTATTATAATTTATATAATATAAAGTATTATTGGACTTAGTGGGACACAGAGAAGAAGATTGGCTTAACTCCCTCAACTGATACTTGGGAAAGTATCATATACCCCGAGTAATTTGAAGCCCCACACCACTGCAGATTGGGTTTGGGACCTATTTCCCATTTTCATTTCAAGTCAAAAGATAACTAGAACATTTTTGTCTGACTGACTGAGATGAAAGTTTCAGAAGACCATATAAGGAGACGCTGCATAATGAATTTCAGACCGATCGGTACAGAAAGGGTTGTGTGCAAAATGAAACAACATACTTTGAAATTAAAACAAAACCAGCCCCATTTGCAAAGTTACAGCTTTGAGTTTCTCTCATCAGGGAGGCTGTTGTTGAGCATTAGTTCGTAGTCATTGTACCACTCCTCTTAGAAGTGGGAGACAACATCCTGATTTTCCATCAGGAATCTTGAAGTAATAATATAATGTACCTACAAAAAATAATTATTGGTCAGAAGATGAAATACATCCTCTCTTCCAGAAAAATGAGCTCTGGATTGTAAAAAATATTACAGATAGCTAATAAGGACAATTAAAATAGTAAGAATGCAAAGAAGTTAGTCACTAGATCAGGGGTGTCAAACTCACTTTGTCACGGTGGTTTCATGTGATTTATCGGGACTTTTTCCCCTTCGCTAAACCAGGCATGGGTGTGTGTGACGCATCTGGCCCGCAGGCCAGGAGTTTGACAGCCCTGCACTAGATAGATACATAAAATAAGCTTCTTCCTGCATGTAAAACCATTTAACTCAATACTAAAATTAGTTAATTTCCTTTTATTGTGCTTCATTGTGTTCCAGTATGATTTCAGTTCTCAAGCTTTTTATTTTTGAAATGCACCTTTTTATATCCCTCATTTTTTTTTCTATATAGCCGTTACTTGGACAGACTGACCCTAGATGATATGCTGTTATCCTCATCTGCGTGTTGTGATAGAACATTTCAAATATTTGATGGAACAAAACTTAACCTACTGTGAATCTTATTCCTATAGGGATCAATGGCAGTTCGAATTAGCTTCATTTTGTCTTAGAACCACCAAAGAAAAGGTGGTGGCAGTCCATCCTGAGTGCTTCTTACCAATAGAGAAAATAGCCATGTTTAAAATGTTTTTTAAAACCTGTAACCAATAATGAAAACGGATCGTTCACCATAGCCATAGAACAGAGCCCAGTGAGGAAGCATCATCAGTGGACTCAGGTCAGCCATTCATGGAAGAAAGGCAACAAAATGACAAACTCCTCCATAACAAGGAATTTTTAAAATTCATCATGCTTACCTCCCTTATGTCCAAAATAAATCTCATTTATCGACTTGCCCATAAATCAACCTCCTTTGCACTGGTTCGCTCTTGCTCAAGTAAGTCTGGACAATAGCAGTGATCCTGTGTCCCTTGCCCTATGAACTACTGCCTTCGTTATAAGCCCCATGTTTGGGAGAATGAAAGAAAAGGTAGATCAAAGGTGTCAGAAGACTCGTTTGGAAAACGGGCCTTTTTGTTCCATGTTTAGCAAACTTGAAAAGGCGGCTTTGAGTGCAAAGCATTTTAAATGTCTCAGTGCAAGTGTTTTTATGAAATATTTTACATTCTTATTTTTTAAAAATGGAAATTGCTGATCGGTTCTAGGCTACCTGGTGGAATTTCTTGGAAAAAAGGTTTTGAGAGCAGCCCTGTTAAACTCCTTATGAAAAGGTTCAGGCTGTTTTGTGGAAAAACCATGTTTCTATTTGAGTTTTTTCTCCTGTAGGCAGTTGTTACAAGAATAATGGAAGGCTTATAGGGATGGCAACTAAGGAACCCCCCTCTCAATTACAATGCTTAAGGCCGTAATCCTTAACCCATTTTTACTTAAGAGAAAGCCTTAAAACATGACAGTGCCAACATGTATGGATTTGAGATGATCAAGAAAATAGCAGACTAGAGTTACCTTTGTGTTGGGAAACCTTACATTTCCTCTATCAAGAAACTAAGATACATGTATTAAATCACAGGATAAGATCCTTTCAATACCGGTAGATCAGTGCTGGTAGTTTTCAAATAAGCTGCAGTACTTAGTAAACCTACATTATGGAATTAATCATTGTTGGTAGGAAATAATTCATTACATGAATCATCAATCAGGAGCTTGATAGATGGATTTGGCCCTTGAAAAGTTAATTTTTCAAGCTCAGATGTCCATTTGAACCTCAAGAAAATATGATCTGGGGCAAGGGACCAGAGAAAGATTGTATTGGTATTATCTATTCTTGAATGAAGTACAAATGTCAACAGCAGTCAAGTAAGCCTATGGTCTGATAATCCAATAATGAAATTATCTGCTACGTGCCTGACTGCAAATGATACAAATAGGTTTAACAGACACCACTAGATTTGCATATAGGCCTTTGGATATATGTATATTTTGTCCTTACTGAATGAGATGGTATTGGGTGTTCGACAATTCATATTACTGAAAGTTTATAGAAAATAATTGTTTATGCTATAAAGTGGATTTATTTGCTGTTATTTTGAAATTTGATTTCTATTAACACAGTATTTAAAATAATAATACACCTTTATGGGAATTTCTCACATTGATAGTGCTAGATACAAAAATCATTGTCCTCATAGTTGAAAAGTAAAATGGAAAGCAATCACATTTTTTGTTTTTAGAATATTAGTCTTGTACTATGAAAAGTTGGATTTGTAAGAAAAATGACACTAATTTTTGTAAAAAATAATAAAGTTTGACTTTTTTTAAAAAAAAGACCTACAGCGTATTGAATGGGTGACAGCTCCTGTTTCAGATGAATTTTCAATTCATTCTGGTCACAAGAAATGTTTGTAGTCTACTTCCCTGAATATATGGGACTATGAACTGAAACATTTACATTTTGTAGAGAACAGCAAGAAATCTCATCCCAAAAGGTTCAGAGACAAGTTAAAAGAAAATTTAAATCTGATCTCTCAGTCCAGATGGTGGACAATCAGACTGAACATTCTGAATGCAGTTTTGTTGTATGAATTTTCTTATTGTCTCTGTCAGCTACCCAGACTAAGAGATCGATCTCTTAGTCTGGTCGTGTGTGGTATTATATAATTTCAGAGGTTTCCTGTGATTAACTGTGTCATAAGCTGCAGATAAGTCCATGAAAACAGCTCATGTGATTAGACTTGATTGAAAGCCATCCTCTAGAAGTTGGACAAATTTAAGTATCTGACCTGTGCCGAAACCAGCTTTGGGGGTGGGAGCTTATTTTTGAGGGGAAAAAATTGGTTCAATAACAGGAAACGTTCTGTTTATTAGAACTCTCTTGGAGTTTAAAGGGATGGCAGATGAGGAAAGTTTTACACAAGTTCTTTGGATTTGTTTGGTTCTTTCCCAGTTTTTAAAAATTCAATAACCTGGGCTTTCCTCCAGATCATTGGAATACACTTTTGAGGTAATATAAGTATTAAAAAGTGTTAACTATTGCTTATTAAAATTGTTTTTTAACCATTAAAACCATTGCTTTTTAAAAATTTGTTCAACACGAATGTTATCCAATCCCATTCTTCATATCTTGAATTACTGTTTCTGGTTCTCTATAAAAGGATGAGGTTAATACACTGGCCTCCCCTTCCATTGTCCTTGGAAACCTGCATTTGTTAAGTCTCCCCTTAACCTTGCCGTTTAACAACAGCTGATGAGCTATTTGATTTGCCATGATGCTCTTACATTGACATGAATTTGTTGGATCATTATTCAGATGTTTCAAGTCTCCAATCCTTCTGACTACTTTTGTCAAATCATTTGATTCCAGGGTGGCGTTCCATTTCTGTAAGGAGTGCCATTATCAGCTTCAATTGTTTCTTCAGGGAATGGGTTTTCTTCAAACATTCTAGAATAGTTATTAAGATGAGGCATTATATCTGGAGAGACCCCTGGTACAAAGTGAATTTGGCACCCTCTAGGAATAGATTTTCTGCGCGCATAACTTACAGATTTAACAAAAAGATTGTAATTTTCTGTGAAAAATGTGTAAAGCTTACGTGAAAAATGAATCATAATTTGGGTTCTTTGAAACAGTAGGTTTTTTTCAACAGATTACACTGTGCAACTTTCATAAGAGTGAATAACATTCCAAAATTCAGATTTCTCTTTTTTGAACAAAATTTATTCCATTTTTCAAAAGTGTCATTCTAAGATAGTATATTTTACAAAAGATTGTGCTGCTGCTCAATGGCAAATCAACTGTGATTTACACCATTCTGGAGAACAAATGATTATTCATGAAAACAAAGACCTGGTGAAGTCTACAGTGTAAATAGGTATAATGCAGAAACCTTGTGTTTAATTTAAATGGAGAGATAAGAAGAATTCTATCTGGAAACCGTAAATCTGGAAGACCAACAGCAGGTAAAAACCATCAAAAAATATAATTTGGTCCTCAAATATTTTAAGTAGGAAAGGGTTATGCATTCTGACCTTATTATCAAAAACTATTGTATACAAAAGTATATAAAAGATAACTTTTGAAGTCATGCTTAACATATTCAAAACATAGAAAAACGTGTTTTAGAAAATATTAACGAATTATATTATTACAATGCTTTGAAATTAAAATGAACTCTGAAAAATACAGATTGTAAACACTTCATTACATTAGATTAAATTAATTTTCTATTACTTTTTAAAACTTAATTTCTTTCTATACAATACTATGGGCAACAAACTATCTCCAACAGAACATAATTACCTGATAGCATCTGTTCACCAGATACCCCTGTTATACTGTAATTTGTATGACACCTTGTGTTTTAATAAATTGCATATGCCATTTCCAAAGACACTTCTGGGAATTGGCCAGACACATATATACATATTTCTTGAAAAATAGTTAATTTAATATCCATTAGTACAAGTTAATAATCTAAATATAAAAATTGAAAATATTTTAATGCAACTGTATAACTGGAAAAGGACTAGAAATCAGAGCTAAACTAAGCCTGTCACTGTAAAACTACCATTTTCTTCCCTCCATAATTATACAGAAATATACAGTTGCTACATTTTCTTGAGTTGGATTCTTATCCAATAAAGACTGAATTGGTATAGCTGTAGTTTAGCTCCAGCTATTCCAGAAGAAAGTAGTATGTTATCAAATCATGTTAGCAGTTTGATTCCACAGCAGCCACCAATTTACCAGTTTTACGCACTTCTTTCTCTTTCTTCTGAAACTTTTCTTTCTGTTTCTCCAGTTTTTCTTGTGTTTTTTTAATATCTTTAATTTTTTTCTTTATTGTTGATCGATCATTTTGACTGGATACTCCTAAAGCCTTTAAAAGAAAAGGTATGCAGAGCAGACTATAGTAAAAAGAGTGTCTTTTATTGTAGCATTAATTTTCATAAACAAAAAAAAATCAAATTTTAAAATATCTTCCCTGTATCAGGTATAGCAGAAATAAAGTCCAACTTCTATATGGCTTCCTCTACAGAAGCAACTGGCACCATTATTGAAAAGAAGTCATCAATAGGTGGGAGATATCCAGTTCTTTAGCATCACTCTGGGCTAAATGGCAGGTATGTTAAATATCTGACTGGTGTCTGGAAGCTATCAGGTCCTGGATGGGGAATAACAGACTCAGACCTAACCCAAACAGGTGGAGGATCTATGGATTCAGAAACCCATGACTTGATGGGGCGCCAGGGAGAGAAAATTCACAATCTAGGTGTACTTGGCTCACGGCTTTTGCTGGAAAGTGGAGGCCATGGCTTAGAAGATTTTTACCCAGTTTTGGTAAAAATGGAATGGAATGATTTTACATGGAGTTACAGGTGCCAGAAATTGTTGTTGCTATTATTTTATATTATTATTTTGGTTAGAACTTATTGTATACACCACTAACTCCATTTTACATTGATCCTATAAACAAACAAATGTAGCAAATCTATTAACATTGTCATGATGATCTTTGAATCTTTATTGATTCTTTGAAATTCTTAGACTGTTCCAAGTCTAAATCAGGATTCAACCCCAATGTGTTTCAATGTAAATAAAATGCATTGGACTATAGAAAATCTTTTCAGAATCTTTCTTCTAAAAACTGTTAGTTCTATAGAATCTAACACCCAATAACCAGTTCTAAACATCTGTTCACACATTTGTAAATAGCAGCTGTTTTTTATTACCATGTACAGAGTGCTGCAAATTCTGAGGGTGCTTTCAAAAAATTTATTGTGGCAGAGGATTTTGAAGGGGGAAAAATGGAATATCATTCAGAGAATATGCACCATATTTTTCGGAGTATAAGATGCACCTTTTTACCCCCCAAAAGGGTGAAAATCTGGGTGCGTTTTATACACCGAATGTATACCTTCGAGGGGGGGGCAGTTGGTGCAATGGCGCCGGCAGCAACAGCAGCAATGGCGGTGGCAACAGACAGCCGCCACCAGAAAGCCCGGACCGCCCCCCCTTATTGCTGCTGCCGCCGAATAGGCTGTTAAGAAGTTTCCGAGGATCACAGGGCTCAGCTGTGATTGATAGATGAACCCTGTGATCCAATGAGCCGTTCTTTTTAAAATAATTTTTTTTACAGCCTATTTGCCCTAACCCAGAGGTCTTCAAACTTCACAGTTTTAAGGCTTGTGGACTTCAAGTC
>JANHFM010001894.1:52619-63140 GCA_032468115.1 Grayia smithii | reverse complement strand
CCTCAGGAGGAGGTCTCCTCGAGAGTAAGGCTGGGGACTAATTGGCCACTCCCTTAGCCTATTTAAGGAGGAACACCAACTGAAGCAAGTTGTAGGGGACAACTTTAGTTCACTCTACTTCGTGTCTAGATTCTCTGCATAATTGCTTCTGGGCTTTCTGCCAACCCTCATAAGATTATGATTATATTATCTCGGGATTCTTGTAGGTTGTTAAGGCAGTTTATTAACAACCTTGGTTTGACCACGACTGAAGTTATACCAACATAAGTTTGGTATAAACGTTGTATGTGTTGCATTCTTTGGGGTCCGTAGCTGGGGCAGAACAGCAAGTGCATTGCAGATTAATATCACTAAGATATTAAATATCTTAGATGAAACAGTATATGAATTCATCTTATTAGCTTCTAAAATAGACCAACATGGTGACTGCAGCCCTGAGATCAGAAGATGTGTAGCACTTGGAAAAACTGCAATGTCTGGCATGGATAAACACACCAAAAATATCACTTGAAGCCAAGATTGCAAAACAAAGGCTATCCTACTTTGGTAATATCATGTGAGATGACACACTCAAAAAGTCACTCATGCTGGGAAAAATCAGCTGAAAAAGGAGAAGGGGCCATCCTAGTACCCATTGGCTGGAGGCCATAAATGGTGTACCCATTGGCTGGGCACTGGGATGACCATGGCAGAGCTGAAGGAGGCGGTGTGAGACAGAAGGGCATGGAGAATGCTGATCCATAGAGTGGCTGAGGGTCGGACATGACTGAATGGCTGATGATGGTGATTGTGATGATCCGGGGCATGACACAAAGGCAACACAGCCAGAGAACCAATATGAATTCCTTTATTATCACCAACTGTGCCCCTAATGTCCCTTTCAACTCTCCGGCCTGGAGAGAGCTCTTCCACCAACCTATAATAGTCTTTGGCTGGCAATACTTCAGTCCCAAGCATTGTAAACAGAAAAACTTTCAACAAAAATCCAACAAGGCAAGACAAGGTAATTAATCCAGCAGGGCAAGCAAAATAGGGAATTCCAGAAGTAGCAGGGCAGTAAATCAAATCAGTTGGGGGGATGCGAGGAATTCAAGATAAACACCAGATGAACTCAGCATTTGTTCCCAACAACTGCCCCTCCCATTTGCCTTTCCTTTTAAACTCCATCAGCAGCTTTGCCTTGTAAAGAGGATCGGGTCCCTTTCCTCCCTTGTAAGCCATGCAACCCACATTTCTCTCTTCTCTGTTCCTCCCTGCGCTGCCTAGGATGAAGAGGGGTTGGGCCTTGGCCTTCACCTGAACCTCCTCTCCCTTGTTCTACCTCTCCCCTGCTCTGCCCAGCCTGACTCTGTACTTCCTCAGTTTCTTCCACAGCCAACAGATCCACTCTCTCACTCTCTGTCTACTGTTCCTCTTCCCCTTCAGATTCAGACTCCGACAGGGGCATGATGATGATGATGATGATGATATCATCTTAGTATCAGGCAATGGGAAAGAGGCATTATTGCCCCTGAGCCCAATTCCCTGCTCAGTGTAAGAATTCAGGCTAAAGTATCTCCAGAACATCTAACTCTTAAATATTTTTAAAACATATTCAATGATTTCCTGCAGCTTGAAATCATTTCTTTATGTCCTTCATCAAAACATGATATTCTTTAACTTATTTGAAGAAAGTTACTATATTGTTCCCCAGTTTTCTAAAGCTATTGATTGATTATGTGCCATCAAATCTATGTCAACTCTTAGTGGTTACAGAGATAGACATTCAGAATGATCTGGTCACAAGCTCACTCTTCAGGTCTTCCAAGGATGCACTCAGTGGTGCCAAGACTGAGTCCACGACCTTGCTGTTGGTCATCCTCTTCCTTTCTTTCCCAGCATTACAGACTTCTCAAGGAATCCAAAGATTTCAGCCATTGCTTTTAATTTATCTTCACTGGACTGAAATGATAGTCCCCTGATGCTCTAAGACTCTTTTCTAATCGTCTAAGTGAATTGTGAAAATTAAAACTTACGGATATTTTGAAGACTTGGCTTATCCCCTTTTTTCATGATCTTTTAGTTAAAACTTTTAGGGTCAGTTGATCCATGGATAAGCTTATATGCTAGTATGTATCAGTAGTATCAGTAGTATCATTAGTATCAGTTGATCTTACACCATCCTCCACTTTGAAGAAGAAAGGAATTTCTTTCCAGGAACACATTTGGCAACGATTGTCTCCCAATATATATCAAGATAATTAAATATAACTTCACGTTTCTTTCGAAGATCTATATATGTTTTACAATTCACACATAATGCATTTTGCCAAGAGTCACTAATTTGGCTCCTTCTGGATCCATTAAATTACAATTTCCATCAGCAAGACAACAACTATGATAATGTAAATTTCCTAATAACAAAAAGTGCTAAATCGGGTTCATAAGGTTCAGCGATTAAATAATTCTTCCCAAAGTTTCTTTAATTGATATAATATAAACTAAATCCCTTCCTTCCTTCTTCCTTCCCATTTTCCTTCCTTCTTTCCTTCTTTCCTTCCTTCCTTCCTATCTTCCCCTGCCTCCTTTTCTATCTCCTTCCTTCCTTCCTTCCTTCCTTCCTTCCTCCCTTCCTTTCTCTCTCTCTCGTTCTTTCTTTCTTTCTTTCTTTCATTCTTCTTCTTCTTTCTTTCTTAGAAATGAAAACAAAATTTCTTCATATCATTTAAACAAGGTCACTTTCAGATATTTCTTTAGTTTTCCACACCCCCAAAAAAATGCCAGTAAGTTATATAAAGTCAAATTGTCAAATGCTTCAGTTTACTTTGCTGTTTACTGTTTTTAATGTTGATTGTGAGGCATAAAAAGGGCAGTCAAAATTAAATTTACAGCATTCCTCGCTTGCCTATGGCAGACTGAAAATGCAATAAACTTTTCTGAAAATTGCAGTAATCCTTGTTCTATAAGTTTTTTGGCATCCAAGCACCTGTAATGTCTTTAGGTACAGTGAGCTCAAGATGGTGGATTACATCCTTTGGTCCAAGATAACATTCCTGAGTCAAGAATGTTTTAGGAACTCTTTTTTTTTTTTTAAAAAAAATGCCCACCCGTTTTTTTAAACTCTAACCAATTTTTAAATTGATCCTTGCTCTGTGCAGTATATGCAGTCCATTCTTTTACACAAAGATACATTTTCCTCTGTCTATTAGGAAAAGAAGAAAAGAAAGGAAGAGTGGACAGTGAAAAAGAGGAAGGGGTAGCTGCTCTCAGAATTATAACGGAAACAAAACTCAAGATGGATGAGAAGAAAGAAAAGGTAGCTAGATCAAGAAATAAGCCATGTTTGGGCATTACAAAATGGGTTTATATTCACTATATATGCACCCCATTCCTCATCAACAATTAGTGTTGATGTTTGTGTCTAAGTAGCAATAAAGCAGTCGCTTTCCACTTCTTCTTGTATACCTGTGTTTTCAACAGCTCTTTCGATTATCAGCAGATATAAAAAGAGCTGGATAAAGCAATTATATTTGGAAGAGTTAGCAATAAAAAGCTCTATATGGCATCGGCCCAGGGTACTTGCGGGACCACCTTCTGCCGTCCTCCCACCACCCTGTGCTCTCACATAGGGTTGCCCTCCTTAGGTTTCTGTTGGCTAGACAATGTTGGCTGGCAGTGCCCAGGGCGAGGGCATTCTCTGTGGGCGCACCAACCCTCTGGAATGGGTTACCCACGGAGCTGCGGACAGCCTCCGACCTCCGATCCTTCCGCAGTGACCTGAAGACCTGGCTTTTCCAAGAACTGGCTAACTGATGCAGTTTTTAAATGTTTATTTTTAACTGTCATGGGTTTTAAATTCGCTTTAAAATTTTATATTTTTGTATATATGGTTTGTTTTTATACTGTGTGAGCCGCCCTGAGTCCTTTGGGAGAAGGGCGACATATAAGCCAAATAAATAAATAAATGGAAACCAGGCCACCAAAGAACATGGTGTCTGAACACCTTCAAAGCTGACACCAGCCAGAGTATAGAACAACTCAAAGAAGTAGTGCAAGATTGTAAGAGTTGGAAAGATCTGGCCCATAGAATCACCAAGAGTCAGACACGATTGAATGGAAAACATCATCATCATCATCATTCATCATCATTATCACCATTATCAACACCATCATAGGTGATGGGGCAGAGACCCTTCTTTCAGTTAGTCAATATGGTTCTCTCCTCTTGAAAAATTGCTAAATGAGACCAAGTTAAATAATGCCACGAAAGGAAGAACTCAAACAGTGGGAGACTGATTCTGAACTGGATATGGGTCCCACATTAATTCATGGGAAAGAACTCCATGCAAGCTCCACCTCAGCCTGGTCATTGGGTGGTGGGCCTACCACCATGGTTTGGAGGGAGGTCTAATTTCCTGGATGGACTAATCCCCATAGCACCTGATGTCTAAAGATTTACTTCGTTATTCATATTTAAATCATGAGTGATAGAAAGTATAGCAATAGCAATAGCACTTAGACTTATATATCACTTCATAGTGCTTTTACAGCCCTCTCTAAGAGGTTTTACAGAGTCAGCCTTTTGCCCCCAACAATCTGGGTCCTGATTTTACCCACCTCAGAAGGATGGAAGGCTGAGTCAATCTTGAGCCTGGTGGGATTTGAACTGCCAAATTTCAGGCAGAAAGAAGTAGCCTGCAGTACTGCACTTTAACCACTGCACCACCGAGGCTCAGTATAAGTACCTTACAAACTGATTAGCTCTGTAAGAAGAGGATGTCAAATTGTGATATATAGTCAAAAGAGTTGGTTTTTGGATGCAACAGTCCAACCCGCCATATTCAAGGTTATAAGGGAAAGAGGATCATCTTTTTGCAGCTCATCAGAAATTTGATTTATACAAAGAGAAGTTGTAGCGTCGTTTCAATGGATTGAGGTGTCGTCACACATGAAATTGGCCTTCTCTAAAAGAAGAGAAGAGATCTGAAGAGAGATGAGATAGTCCTCTCTGGTTATTGAAATCCACATTGCTGTACATTTGTCAACGTCAATGCATGCAAGCCAGAGAGCTATTCATTAGAATCGAAGAGTTAAGAAACATCTTACATACATGTGATGAAACTATTCGTACGTTTAGAGCACATCTGTTCCTTTTCTTATCTTAGTTCTGAATTGTTTGCAGAGCTTAATTTTGCTTATGGGTTGTATAATTATTTCTCACCGCCTTTGCTTGTTTCAATGTTTTTCTTTCTTCTTCTTTGGGATGCTCTCCAAAATTACTGTTGTTGTTGTTCTTCTTCTAATAGTCCATCAAATCAACCCTGATTCCTAGTCTCTGCAGTCTTCTTGACAACAGTTTGGGAAATTGCTTGCCAATATTTTCTCCTCAGGTGTTGGAGAGACTGACTGGCCTAAAGGCAGACAGTCAGTTTTGATGCATAAGGCACAGAAACCTCTGGCCTCGGAGACTTCTAGCCTCTAATCCAGCACAATTTTGGCACTTCAATTTTGATTCACTGCCTTTCTGTCTTTCTCTCTCTCCCTTTCCCTCGCCTTCTCTTTCTCTTTCTGATTTTTTATCTCATTTATCTCTTTTTTTACAATCTCATTCCCATTTCTCTTCATTTGCTTTTCACTCTCATCTTATCTAAAAACCTCAATATTCTCTTGTCTATTTCTAGACAAGAAAATATTGTCTCTTAAATTTTTTTTCTCTTAAATTTTATATTTGTTATGCTCGATACCAAATCACAACTCATCTAACATAATCTTGGGCATTTCCTTAAGCACATGAACCTCTGCCTGCAAACACATATTATTCCAAGCTCAGGTTCCATAACTATGATTTATTGAATGAGGCAAATTAGCTGGGTGCGCCCATTTGATGAAGCCGTATATCATTGTTTATAAACCATAATAGTCCAGTTCATATACAAGATTAATCCAAACACAAATCCTTGGATCAATGTATGAAAAGTTACTGCTTACCTAGGTGAACACACCTTGCCAGCCAAAAAGATCATTTCATATAGAAACTCCACAAAATGTTATTCCACAATTAAATTCATTGTTTTCATTTATTGTAAGATGCTAACTAAAAGCTCTCAATTGACAGAATGCATGGAAAAATGACTTGGCTTAATTGCTGCAAAGGAATATTTGCAGAGCTAGTGAGAAAAACAGATCAGAACCCACAGTTCCTAGAAGGTACCTCCCCCAAAAAATAGTAGAATTGAATGAATCACTAGAATAGGTATAATTTAATAGGAAATGAAAAAATATCTAGAGGTAGCTAGTTAGCTAAAGACTTAAATATTAACCAAGCGTCTTAGAGCTATCAAATCTGGGTTATAAAAATTTGAATCATCTTAGGTGGCATCAAGGAACAAGAGGTTGAAGCCATCCAGTGGATGGCTAAATATTTCTCAGATACAATTTGTTGGTCCTTATGTGACATACAATGATGGAATAAATGGGAATTATTCTACTCTATTCTATTCTATTCTATTCTATTCTAAACGGGTATGCTTCAAACTCATAACTCTTTTAATATTTTCAAAAATGCAAGGAAAATGTCCAACTTGTAAAGTCCCTCAGGTGATCAACTCTCCTGACTTACAATAAATGTTCCAAGAACAATGGAGTCCCACTGTAGGTTCTCTACCATTTGAGGTACCACCCAGGGGTGGGTTTCGCTTACCTTTGCTACTGGTTTGCATACATGTGTGTGCTCACTTCGCTCGTGCACACACAACTTCTGTGTGACCACTTCTGCAGATCATATTTGATGATGATGTCCAGGTGGGTGGGCAGAGCCTCCCACCGCTGCTGCTACCGGTTCGCCCAAACTGGGGCGAACCGGTAGCAACCCACCACTGGTACCATCATTTCCAAGTGAGATATAAAAAGGCTGTATGAGCATTGTGGTGGCTTAGTGGTGAAGACACTTGCTTCCAACTCAGAAGGTTGAGAGCTCAATCTTAGATAGCAACAAATGTTTCTTTCCTAGGGTGCAAAGAAAATATATGTGCTGTGAACGCCACATGGTGTCAGGAAGGGCATCCAATCAGTAAACTCTCAACTCCATCCAGTCACCCCAACTCTACCCCAAAAAAGGGAGGCTTTTTTAAAAAAATAAGAAAGGCTAGTCTAGAAATCTCTCATCCCCTCATCTCCAAAAATATGTTGAAAATATCAAACTTTATAATAGCGGAGGATTTTGAAAATGATAATGAAGAAGTTCACTTTAAGTCTGCATTACTAAAGTTAAGAGTAAGTAGTACAAGGGAGTCAGAACAAGGTTAAATCATGTCTAATTCCTCATCTCAGGTTTTGATGCTAATTGCTCCTGCTTCTCTTTCTGCCCTGAAGCACTCTGCACATAATCCTGCCCACATTACATTTTCTTAAAAATAAGTAATCCTTGTCATCACAAGTCAAAAATTTCACATTATCGTGAGTTTTAAACCCTGCCCCAGAGCCAACGGCAAGGACCCAGGAGGCCCAAAGGCAGATAAAATATTATGTATAGATTTCCAAGGATAAATCAATGAGCAGCAAAATCAAACTTGAAGTTGTCATCCCATTTATTTCTGTAGAGGCAACTCTGGAGTGTCAGCTTTGTCTTGGGAAAAAGATAGATAGAGAAGATCTGGGAGCTGTGTTAAACCCTCCAAGAAGCACGAAACTCCCCTTTTAAGTCAACTGCTCATCTGCAACTCAAATAAATTTAATTAGGCTGAGTTTTCATGCTGCCCTCATTTCGGAGAATGGCTTCGGTCCCTCCACTGACACTTCCCTCCACAGTTGGCTTTGGGGATATATGAAATACACTACTCAAGTAATAGGGACTGATCTGGATGATGCTGATAATTAATTGTGCTATTTGCTAAATGTACTGAAGACACAGCACCCGTGCAAACTCCCAAGGCAGTGTGAAGAGGCCTAAGGGAGAACACTGTGCAATATAAGGAGAGGCTGGCGAGCTGAAAAATCAGGGCATTTAAAAGTGGCAGAGGACTTGGACTGATTTATTTTTGACCCAATGTTTTTTGGAGAACAGATTCCTCACTTGGCTTATAGGGACAGGTTGGAGGCCCTGGGACTCCATTTCAAAATTAAGGGATTCTTAATTTATTTCCTCTCACCACTGAGTCAGTTGTTTGTGTGGTAAGGAATCTTCCTGCTTGAAATGTGTTGGATGATCATTTCAGCTAGTTGTTGCTAAGCAGACGGCACTGGTGATAGTCTCAAATCTCCTATTTTTTTCCCCCAGCTATGAAATAAAACTGTTTTGAGATCATTACTGCAGCAATCGGAAATATTAGTTGACTACAAGGACACTTGCTGAGGACAATCATGTATGTCTAGAAGTCATTGTGCAACTTATGGGGACACTATGATGGGAATGACATAACGTTGGCATTGCTGTGGCTTCTTATAGATGCCTATGTCCAGATAGGTAGGCAGTAGACAGACAGACAGACAATCAGAGAGAGAAGATAGAATGAGAGAAATCTACCAATGGAACAGTTTGCCTTCAGAAATTGTGGAAGCTCAATCACTGGAGGTTTTAAAAAAATGACTGGACAACCATTTATTTGAAATAGTATAGAGCCATGATGGCGAACCTATGGCATGTGTGCCCAAGGTGGCACACAAAGCCATGTCGCCCGGCGTGTGCAGCCTTACCTGTTTGTCTTCCGGGTTTCTGGCATGCATGGGAGCATGACAATCAGCTGCCTTTTGCGTGCACGGCTGTGCCAAAAACCAGTATGTGCATGCGCTCTGACCAGTTAATTGTTGGGTATGCATGCATGCCAGAACCCGGAAGTTTGGCTTTTCCAGAGCCCAGTCCCTTCACCTGTGTGGCAGTGCCGAAAACCGGCCTTCATGTGCACGCCGGTCAGCTGATCATTGGGTACGTATGCACGCTAGAACCTGGAAGTTTGGCTTTTCCAGAGTGTGCCCCTGACGAGCGTGCATGTGTATGCACCATGGCCATGTGTGTGCATGATGTTTCCATGTGACCTTTTTGGCACTTGGTGCCGAAAAGGTTCACCATCACTGATATAGGGTCTCCTGCTTGAGCAGGGGGTTGGACTAGAAGCCCTTCAAGATCCATTCTAACTCTATTATTCTATGTTCCAGAGCAGCAATGACGAACCTTTTTCGGCTCTCATGCCACCCAGCCCCAACTTGCATGTGCAACCATGCCACTGCACATGTGCAAAGCTGTCACACGCATGCCCCCGCGGCACGTGCACAACCACATCATCTGCGCATGCACAGAGCTGTTGCACGCATGCCCCTGCCAAATTGCGCATACAACTGCACCATTGTGCATGCGCAGAGCAGTCACACGTGCGCCCCCCTGTGGCACACGTGCAACCGTGCCATCTGCGCATGCTGTGACAGCTGCATGCTGGATGTCTTGTGTACATGTGCAACCATGTGCGCATCCACATGAGAAAGCTGAACTGCGCGCATGCGCAAGAGCAGGTAAGTGCAGTGACGGCTCATATGCCGGGAGGAATGGCTCCACGTGCCACTTTTAGCACGTGTTCCATAGGTTCTAGAAAATTGAAACACTTACCTTACAATATTCCCATGTATGATTGACTATACTACATACAGAGTCAGGGAGATGGGCAACATCAATTTAATAAATAAATAAAATAAATATTCTCAAGCACCAGATACTAAGACACACATCACATGCAGTGGAATCGGTATATTTTCTAGTTATTAAAGCACTTGAGAATAACCATTCAAACAATCTAAAGCACTCATAGGCAGTTTCTTATTAACTGCTAATTCCTTCCTGCACTGATTTATCCTCATCCTGATTCACTCCTAATGCTCTTCATTCACTCTTCACCTCACTTCAATTCCCTAAATAAACTTTCTATCAGTTTCCCTCATTTCCATTTTCTCGACATATTGGACTTCTGAAATGCTTCTATGATTTTAAAACAGCTCTTCCGGTGGGGTTTGTTTTGCAGAATACAACCATAGAGGTTTTTCCTTCATGGTTGTGTGTCGCTAAGAGAAACATCTGAGAAGTGAAGAATGGGTTTGTAATGTCTTTGGGAACTCTTGTGGACTAGTTTTTGTAATTGGTGGCTTTTGCCCCTAACAGCTGACTGTGACTTTGATATTGGTATGCCTTGCTTTTCGAAAAACAAATAAACAGAGGTAGTAACTGAATTATTATGTTCTATTTATCCTTGAACATAATGTCTACTTTTAGCTAATGTTCAACCTATGCTCTCCATAGGTAGAAGGATGGTTTAGGAGTTAAAAATAGATATTTAGATGGACAGACATGGGAGAAAGACAAATTTAGACTGTTTCAACAAGAATGGTCAGGTGGATTGCTACAGACACCCTTTGGCTGACAGCTTCTACCAGAGTCACAGCAGTCGTGAAATTCAATTTTTTTTTTACTACGGGTTCTGTGGGATGGCTTGGTGGGCGTGGCAGGGGAAGGATACTGCAAAATCTCCATTCCCATCCCACTCCAGGGGAAGGATACTGCAA
>JANHFM010001893.1:178926-200992 GCA_032468115.1 Grayia smithii | reverse complement strand
AGTAATTGTTAAAATGGTGCAGGCCCAAGTTTAGGGAAAAAAGCCCAAAGGAAGCCTTTAAATCAATCCCAGCAGACTCTAAGGCAACAGCTGGGTAAGTAGCCTCTTAAAGGACCAAATTAGGGTGTAGCAGCCCTCAGCTGCAATGCAGGCCACTTAGTATGATTGAAGAAAACAAAATGGCGGCCGCAACTTTTGGCGCCAAGAAAAACGGCCCCGAAGCTATGGGAAGGAGCCTACAGTCCCCAGCTGGGAAAAACAAATTAAAGGGGCCCAAATCAAACCTCCTCGGAGGCAAGAAGAGAGTAATGGGGAAGGGAGGGGGGAGGAAAGGAAGGCAAAGGAACGGAGCAGATGAAATAAAAGGGAAAAGGAGCTCCAAGCCTCTATCTCTTTAACTGACTAAGGGAAACACACAATTATCAACAAAGAATACACCTGCCTTCCAAGAACACCCACAAATCTACTCCCTTCACACACCACTACTCACAAACAGGTGAAAAATATAAGAAAAGCAAGAGCCTTGGTCGAACACGCCTAAAAGCTGAACGGACCGAGCCAAAACTGGGATTCCTGGGCAAGTAGGCCGGACTAAGCAAAATTGATAGGCCCGATCCTTGCAGCTGATAGGCGAGTTAACCCAGTCTGGCTGATGTCTCCAGATACGGAGAATCAGGAGTCTGGTAGCACTTTTTCCAATTAATAAATTTTATTAAAAGCTATTCATTTGTTACTTGGAAAAGATGTTAGCAGACTCCTGATTTTTTTTTTTTTTGCCACCACTGACAAACCACATTTTTCTTGTATAATGTGAAAAGCTGCAGGTTAATATCTGGGTCCCACATTATTTTATAGCACAGCTTGTTTTACAATGGCTTACTGAACTAAAGCATAATAGTTTAGTTTATATAAATGATAAACCTGTTTACAACACATATGACTGAACCCCAATTAGTTTGTAACAAAATGTTATTTATTAATTTGCTGTTATAGCATACCTGATTTGTGGTAACAGTGTAACAGGAATGTATAACTTCTTTTTTTGTTTCTAATGCATATAGAAATATTCAAATAAGGTTCATAATATTGGCTGTCAACAGTAGTTGACAGGACAAACTTAAATGTGTAACTGATACCTATTTGTGAGTTTTATGCTGCTGAATTTAAGAATTCAATTAGTTTAGAGGATCACACATTTGATTTCAAAATGTGTACAAACATCTTAAAATTGAAATCCCTAAATAAAGTTATTTTAAAATTTAAAATATTTCTGTTTCTTAAAGAAGTTAAGAAACTGAAAAATTAAGAAACTGAGCTACTTTAACAAAGTTTTGAATAAAAAACTATTAAAGGAGAATTAAGATCACTGATATCTACCCATCAGAAAACTGAGTCACAAAAAGTTGTTGGATACTTACATACTACTAAAATCTTCCATACCATTTTTCTTAATCTATTGTTTTATGAATTCTTCTCAACCCATCTTGTTCACATGATGAGAATGTATATAGGTTATCTTACAACTGTTTCCTAATAGCATGGTTTCATTGTATCACTTCTTTTTATTTTCTTTCACTGCACTTCGGGAAATGGGAAATCTGCAGCCCTTTCCCAAACACTTTGGAGATGCCAGACGGAATTATTTTGCTCATATTCTTAATTAATGAATATAGGTGGCTACAGTCAATCTTATGTAGGTTGTCCCTCAAACTGAAGTCTGACAAGGGATTTGAAGGAAGGGGATGGTATCAAACACATATTTTGTAAAAATAAGAACCAGGGGAAAAGCAGAAGTATGTTAGATAATTTACTGTATTTTTCAGAGTATAAGACATACCATTCCCCCCCACCAAAAAAGAGGGTGAAAATCAGGGTGCGACTTATACTCCGAATGTAGCCCTGCCCAGCCTCTCAAATGAGATTTCAGAGGCTGAAAAAAAGCCTCCAAAAGAAGCTTCAGCAAAAAAGCCTCCAAATAGAGCTTCAGAAAAAAAGCTTCTGAAAGAAGCTTCAGAAAAAAAGCCTCAGAGGCTTTTTTTCTGAAGCTGTTTTGGAGACCTTCAGAGGCAGAAAAAAGTTTTTTTCTGAAACAGAGTTTCAGAGACAGAAAAAAAAGCAAGGCACAGAGCTCATAACCAAGGAACCTGTTGCTAAAATTCAATTTGGGAACAGCTGATTGGGGATATTCCGGGAGGCAGATCCACCCCCAATCAGCTTTTTTCTTATTTTCCTTCCCAAAAACTAAGGTGCATCTTATATTCTGGTGAGTCTTATACTCCGAAAAATATGGGTAACTTCCCAAATTGACACTAACATAAAAACAGTAAGTATTAGGTATGCAAATACATTTGCTATTAAATAATAAGTTCTGCAAACAAATGGGCTGCCTTAATACAAAGTGATTTCTATTCACAGAACTGTTCCTGAATCTGTTTCGCTGTTAATATAAGGCTCTTATAACAATATCCGTGCTGACTCAACTATCTGGCATATGGAGATAACTTATTTCAATACTTCCAGATTAGGAGTATTGAAAGAAAAAGAAAAGGCAGCCACACTTTCAGCATTTAGAAAATCTGAACACTGCAATGGGGAGAGCAGGGAACATGGTCACTAAGTGAGGTGATCACATTAACTGAACATCACAACTTACAACTCTAATGGCCAGGATCTGAAATGGTCATAAGTTGAGGACTACCAGTAAAACTATTAATTTTATCATAACATAACTCCATGCATCATGCAATATCCTTCCTGTTGAAAATAAACTTTAGCTGTAATAAAGGCCCTGCAACATTACAAATATCTGACATCTAGAAACCACAAAGAAGGTGGTTATATTCCGTGATATTTTGATACTCACTTTTATTGCTTTCTAGTATAATTAAAGGAAAAAGGAAAAAATGACTGAATAGCCTTATGCGAATCACTAAGGCTGATTCGAGGCTGATGTGATGTGAGTCATTTTTCTTATCTCATTGACCAGTGACCCACTTTCATCAATTTGATTGTTTATGGAGCATATTAAGAGCCACACTCCCAAAATGGGTAGACCTCAAAGTTGGCTCAACTATAGGTTGGAGATTTTGAATGAACAAATTATATACTTCAAGCCTTATAAAACTCATTTTGCCCTTAATATTCCCTTAAACTTTAAAATGTACCATGCTTTCCCATCGCATATAATTTGCCTTATTAAATGAATACTATAAGCAAAATGTAATATAAAAGTAAGCATGTATCTAAGACCATTCTGCATACTATCCAGAATCTCGGGTGTTATGCAAATGTTCTTGTCCCACAAAGACAATTAAGAGACACTTTTATGGAATATTACAGTCTCACAGGAGGGTTGCATTCTGAAAAATTGCGGTATGACATCTGATAAGGAATGTATTTTGGGGAATGAACATGTTTTTACATCAATGGTATGCTTTATAAAGGGGAACTCCACATTTGGAACATAACTTCACTTTCACGTAGCCAATAATAGCAAATGAGGAACATGTGAACCTTGGAACTCCTCTCTGAATTGAGAAGACAAGGAATCACCCAACTTTGTTTCATACAGAATCGCTATGCCAAGAGATTGCAAATAGTGATTTCCAGATGTTTAACAACTGAGAACCGAAGGAAAATCATTGCCTAAGCTGCAGTTTAACACCTTTAAAGAGACATTGGGTTCAACTTCCCCCCTTAACTACTTTAGGAAGCTGCTTATTATGTTTTTCTAGCTATTTAGAAATTACTTACAAGTTTGTCTGATCTTGTAATAAGAGTATATAGAAAAACAACAAAGGGTCAAACTTATTTGAATGTGGATTTGCATTTTTTTTTAAATGCCAGATTATAAAAGTGAAATGGAAAAAAGATGCTGTGAATCTGAAAATGGATTTAAAAATACTAGAATATAAATTTGATGTGGGAAAAGATGGCACAATGGATTATAAACAAAACCAGCTGCTGTCTTAATAATTAAAGGAGATATAATTAAAGGAGATATATCAATAATAAAACAGAGATGTAGACTCAGAAAATCTTATTTTGGATTTACAAGAGGGATATGTTAAACTAAACAAGCTGTTTTGGAGAGGAGACAAAGAGAAAATGATTAAAAAATCATTGGGGGGACACTGATGGGATTAAAGAACCAGGAAAGTAAGCAAAAAAATTGATTCATTCAATCTTGGTTAATATGTTATGTTGTCTCATAGTTATTGAAATTGCTTTTTGACAAGGACTGAATGACAAGGCTTTAAAATCTGTTTATAAATGGAAAAATATTTCTTTTGCTTTAGTGCTTAAAGTGATAAATTGGATTACAAAATGGATTTATTTGATTGGGTTAAAATATATGCATTACTATTTCTGAGAGCTCTTAAGAGACTTTTGCTGATTAGAATTGAATGTTGAGGTTTTTTTATAATGTCATTATTGATAATGAATGAGACATACTTTTTTATTGAAATACTGGAGGAGGAGTTAAATTACTGAAATTATTCTTGTATGTAGGGAAGAGGGATTTATCTTTTATATATATGTTCCCACTGTGACTCTGCCAGGACAAAGAGGAGAAGAAATCTTTTTCTAACTAATCAACATTTTGAGGCCTTGCCCAAGAAACTGTGATAATTCTTCTTTCTGATGAGAACACTGTTACAATGGTAAAAACTTGAGACCAGCAGCACCAATCCCTTAAAGAATCCCTCAATTTATCAAGAAGAATGAAGTGTATCCTGCTGACTTTCATATGGGTATGCTAGGCTCATATTTCATTTATAGTAGCAAGATAAAATCTTCTCCCTGAACTTTATGATATTCTAAATGGTTTTGTGCTAGAAAGGTTGGTCAGCAAACTGACAAGAAGAGCAATGATTCTGAATTTAATCTTTCATCAACTTTTGACCAGTCGCTTAGCGACTTACCTGAAAATGGAGACTTACGATCTGGATCTGAAGTTCCAACATGGCCACATTCATGGCCATTTGCAGGGACTTGTGGTCGCATGACTCTGTTTTACTAGTTTTGCAGAAAACTGACACTTCCAGTTTTCAAATGAGTTCATTTAATGAATGCAGTATTTGCACTTAAGATTGCAATGCTCATTTAACATCTGCCACAAAAAACATTAAATTGGGTTGGTCACCATTTTATGATTGTTATGACTGACAACCATAATGAGTAGGCTCTGTTACCAGACTACTGTTAACAGAATAGAACTTAAAAATCCAAGGAATAAAAATCTCAACAATGGGAGTTACTCAAATCCACAATAATACCTCAGCAATAATATATAATTTAAGTGAGAAAAACTCTAATAAACCATTAGGATTAATAAGCGACCTCAAAATGCCATAAAAATGAAAGCCTACTTTTCTAAAATAAAAAGTTTTCTAAAGAAGTGCTGGAACCAGCTAATGAGGAATGCAAAAAAATAAAAGATTTAAGGGTAATACTGCAACAATATTAAGGTCAATATATTTTTAAATACATAATAATGGAGGCACAAGTCAAACATTTTAAAATACATAATAATGGAGGCACAAGTCAAACAAAGCACTGAAGAAGAAAAGTGTAAATTATGAAAAAAAAAGCCAGGATTATGGTAAAAAAAAAGCCACTGATGCCAGTTAAGTTGGAATTTACTAAATGCAGAGGAAATAAAAAATGAATATTGAATAAAATAATAAAAACACAAACAGAATGCTGGCAGGAAGACACACTACTGTACATGGCCAATTTCTACAAAAAAAATGAGGGGAAAGTAGATAAATATAAAACCTGGCAATGGTTTATAACTAGAACATTAAAAAAGTAAATGAAGGCATGATTTTACATGCTCGTGAGCTAAGTTTCAAACGAATGCAAAGTCAGAATTGAAAAATCATGTGCAAATTGTGCAAAGAAATAGAATATTAAATCAGTCAGTGAGTTATTATTATTATTATTATGACTAATAAAATGAAAATGAATGACAGTGGAAATGAAAATATTTGGAACAGATGGTTTAATTGGTTAGAGAATAAAATGTTAAACAAAAATTAAAATTAAAATGCTTGTATATATATCAATAGGATTTTAATAGGATAGGATATGCCATGTAATATCTCGAATTCTAGCATGGAAAGATTTTGGATGAAGTTATATAATGGTGTGCTGTAGATGAAGTGTCGCAAACACTTCAATATTGATTGTATATAAAAATAACCTTTGTAAATAGTATGTATGTTCATGTACATAGAACTGTGGTGGATTTACTTTTACCCAAAGGTTAATTGTTATTCCTTTTATCTTCCTTTTTTTTTGCCTTTTTGTTTAATTGTCAGTGTACTTATTTTTAATAATTTTGATTCAATTGTTAAATAAAGGTTATTTTTTAAAATTAAAAAAAAAATTAAATCATATGCTCAGCTCTTGCAAAAGGATTTCACAAACTGATTATAAACAACAGTGTAACACAGTCATCAAAATGATTCACTGGAACATCTGTAAAAATTATCATGTATCTGTAATGAAAAATTGGTGGAAACAAGCAGTTTGAAAAGTAGTTGAAAATGTCGTTAAAATATTGTGGGCTTTCTAAATACAGATTAGCTCTGTACAGATAGCTAAATACAGTAGCTCATAACACACCAGATATGTTTGTGATTGAAAAGGAGAAATTAAGGATAACTGATATGGCAATACCAGGGGATAGCAATCTAGAATTGAAAAAGATCACAAAAGTATTAAATTGAATTGAAGTTGAAAGATTATGGCATAAACCAGCCATGGTGGTCCCAGTGATTACACATTGGATGCTACACCAAAAAATATTGGATGGCATTTGGATAATCTGCACTTTGACAAAATTTCCCCATCAATTATAAAAGGCTTGAATCCACATAGATACTGTACCAATACATTACAACATCCTAGATTCTTGGAAAGAACTTGATGGGTATGAAGGACAATGTAAACTAAAATACTGGCAATTGTTGACTTCACATTTTTGTGAGCAAATAATTACTATTATTCAGTTAAGGTCTTATGAGACTTTAAGATCCAAACAGACAGGCATCTTGTTTATAACATGCCTGATATAACAGTTATTGAAAATAAAGTCTGGTTCATTGGTGTTACCACTCCAGGTGATGCTAAGAGTGAGGAAAAATAGGGGCTGTTGATCTCGCGACTGTGGCCCCTGACAGGATATGAATGTTTCTTTTTTTTTCTCTGCTGTTTACTGTTTTTAATTTTTTTTTTAAATTTTATAAATGTAATTCCTTATGTTTTTTACTGTGAGCCGCCTGGAGTCCTTTGGGAGTTGGGCAGCATATAAGTTTAATTAATAAATAAATAATAAATAAATAAAAATGACTGGAAAAAATGATAAAATATCAGGACTTTCAGGTCAAAGTTAAATGTATGTAGGGTAAAAATTGATATACTAATTATTGGGGCCCTTGGAGCAATACCTAAAGGACTTTCTCAATATTTAGAAATATTGAATTTATCAGACAGGTTTTTTAATCTGTTTGGAACTGCCTATATTTTTAGATGCTACCTTTATAATTGTTAAGTACTTGGTTTGGAGTTAAATTATTAACTTTCCACGGACTAATCCACATATGCAATAAATAATTTACTGAATATTAAAGGAATAAAAAGGGCTAAACACTAAATAACTTAGGTAAGAGAATTGTTTAAATTATTTTTGCTGGAAAGAAATAGAAAAGAAACCATTGCCTAAATCATTATTTTGAGGACGGAATCTGAACAGTTCATGCAAAAGTAATGACAACAGATGGAATTGTTTTTCTAATCCAAGTTAAATTAAAATTTATCTGAAAGTAAAGTGTTTTAGAATTGTTGAACATGTTATAATACTAAAAAGAGACCACTGAAAGTATTTTAAAGATTTAAGTCTTGTTGAAGAAAAGCCAACGTAAGTTTGGTAAATTAAATCATGGCATATTCTTTACTATTCTTTTGAAAGGTTCAACAAAATACGGATGGGGTAATCTGATAGATACACAAAGGCTTTTGATAAAACCAATCATCTAAACCAAATTCAGCTGTTAATCAGACAAGAGATTGAACAGAAATTAGTGAATAGGAATAAATGGTCAGTTTTCACCAGATGCAATCAACCAAGTCCTTGTAGATTTTATTGGCACTAGTACTTTTGAAGTTCTTTATAATTTTTTTTGAGTTAAGGTTTTCTTATGACTAACAATAAACTGGTAAGGTTTTCTAATTATTTGGAGAGTTGTGATTTGCGACCTTTTCTATTGGTTTCTGACAAGGAAAGTCAATGTGGAAACTGGCAAGTAGTCGCAAGTCAAAGTCACATGAGATGCTTGCTTAAGAACTTACGCATTAAGCAAGAATCTCATGTGATCGTAACTTGATATATTAATTATTGGACCCTCGCTTAGTGATGGCAATCAGGACTGCCAGAACTGCCATCACTAAATGGTGCAGTTATGTGGGGTTTTTTTGTCTTACAACAATGCTGCTTAACGGCAGAATTTCTGGTCCCAATTTGCATAATTAAGTAAGGATTACCTGTGCTGGTCAGAAAAAAAAAACTTAGAATAGAATTCAATGAAAGCATTTTCATGAAAAGAATTATGAATCCTCCACCTGTCAGTATAATACCTGAATTTTCCAAAATTATTCATTTATTTAATAAGTTTTTAATTTCATTTTTCAGTTACAAAACCTCCCAAAATATGTAATGTTGCTTACCATTTAAAAAAAAACACCTGCAGAATTACCTCTTAACAGATACAATAATTTAAGGTTACAGTTTTCTAGAACTATTAGCCACCCATCAGTAAGAGTGGTAGTGCCTCTACCAATGCATGAAAGTAAGCATAGGTGAACAAAGACCATCTTCCTATCTCGGGCAGCTGATTAAATTACTGTTAATCAAAGAAATTTGATTGGGAACAGCTCTTTCTAAAGTCATCCAGTGAGAAAGAATGACAATAGATTTAGTACAAATAAAAATATTTTTTTCTTTACATAGCACACCATGCACTACCACTTGATACCATAATATGTAGTAATGTCACCAAATTGTATGTATCCTTTAAGAGGATTAATCTATTTTATGGAGAATAAAATTATCAATTGCTAGCCAGATAAAGTATCTATATGCTATCAGTAACAGAAGCAACAAGTCTTGCAATATCCACTTCCGGATTGTGTTTACTCTTGCCTAATTTGAAGTGCTAGCCTGATGGGATAGCTATAATTGGGACAACATGCAAATAGTACAAAATGGGTAAGTAAAGCCCATGTTTATTACCAAATATATTCTCCCTCCCTCCCTCACTTCCAAGTATTTTTGGTCTTTATCTTTAATTAGTGGAGTAATACTTTTCAAAACTATTCCATCTTATGACTGACTATAGGCTTATGACATTCTACAGCTACATAAAATAAACAAGTAATTAGCAATTGAATTCTATTGATATATAATTCAACTAAAAATTCCTCTGAATGAAACAATGTCAACTTAAGAACGCTATCTAGAGATTATGAAGAGAGCCCCTACAAAGAATCAGATTCACCAAAATACTATCTTCTCACAAATGTTGATCAACTATTTGCACAATTCTATAAACTGACACATTTTCTTGAAAAGACACCCATAATAGTTATTACACCAGAAATGAAACTCAAATGGATCAATACAATAAAAATCCAATAAAGCAAAACATTTTGCTTTGGATTAAACAATCCAAAAAGTTGGATATAACTGAATGCCAACATTAAAACTAATAAAAACTGTAAAAAAAAAATAAGGGAAAGCTAGAAAACTTTGCGAAAGATAATGGGAACAAAAGAAACTAATAACACACATATTTATTCAAGAAAAGGTACATTTCTCAACCCACCTGCTATCAGGTCATCAAGAGTGTCGGTAAGCGTCTGTGCTGGTGAGGCAACCATTAATCCATCTGGTTCTTGAACTAACAGTCCCTGAACATGTCCAGCAATTGATTGCTGCTGTCCTATAGTTTGCTGATTACCTAATACTTTCTGAAGTTCAAAAGAATCTGTCCCATTACAACCTATGTTACTTGAAAAGTTACACTGTGGTGTTGCGAGAGGCTGAAGAGGGGCAAACTCAGTTTGCTCAGGAGATGAAGGAGAGTGTTGTTGCTCATCTTTATGCAGGACACTGTCAACCTGTGACAACCCTGAAAGGTTATCCCCAGGAAGGCCCTCATTTCCTTCCAGTTCTGGGAGGACACCTGTATGTGGACACTGCTGCTGCTGAGTAAGGGGAGCGTCTGTCTGACCTTTGGTCTCCAAATATTCTTTGGTAAATTGCTGCTGTGTTTTCATCTGCAACTGCCTTTCCACCTTTTGCAGCTCCTTCAGTATTTTCTTTTTCTTTTGTACTTGTTCTTCTCTGTTCTTTTTGAGCTCTTCAATTTTATCTTTATTCAAAGGTTCACCTTGAATCAACTCCAATGATTTAAGTTGTGCTTTTTCAATTGCACTAATTCTTTGTCCAAGTTCATTGAGCTTGCCTTCAGTTTCTTCTACTATACATTCCAAAGGCTGGTATGGGTGAAAAGGTGATAGTAGTTCCTGATCTGCTACCTGAAGGGAAGTTGACTTCTGCTTGGATGTACCTAAGCACACGAAAAATGTTTGAAAAAGTGCCATGCTGCAGTTCACCCATATCTCCCACAACCTTTTCCCACCCCAAACGTAATCATTTAAAGATAAAATAGACCAAAGCCGTTACTCAAAAACAGAAAAGACATTAAAACATTGGATGAAAGTTTAAATATGGACCCCTGCTTTAATTTTAGAACTCAAAGGAAGATTCTGTCTGAAACGTAGGGTACAAGAAAATCATTTACTACACTTGGAAACTCAAATGGAACTTGAAAGACAGTTGCAATGCTCAGATATTCACTCTCACCCATTTATTTTTTTTAGAGAAGTGCTAAATAAATGCAAAAACTAATAATAGTATTTTTGAAAAATTGTGCAGGTTTATAAATGCAACAAACTAATCTAACAAGAAATTACCACCAATTCAACCTCCATGCAAATACAAGCCATTCTGGTGTAGGAGCTTTATTGTTCAAAAGTCCATATTCTAAATATTTTTCACAAGCTAATACATTTGGTGTTAATATCCCAATTTTTTTTTAAATATTCATAACGATTCAAGTATTTTGTAGGGTAAACAAAGAATTTTAGGAGGACCTTTATACATATTCAAGAAATTATATTATTATATAGAAGATATACAAGACAAATATATTATTTGATTTCACTGCTCCAAGGTTATATAAAATTGTATCAATGTGTAGATACTGAGTTCCATATTTCTAAAAAAAAATGAACAATTCATATTAAAAAAATAATACTAATTATACAAAGTCAATAGAAACTTTGCCATTAGCCATGTTCTTACAGGAGTTTTCCTTTTTTTAAAAGTGTAAATATCTTAAACTAAGCAATCTTAAAACCCTTATATCTAATTAAGACTATTAGGTACTTCTGTGGTTCTTCCTATTATTATGTGCTATTTTGTGCGGGAAAGTATCTAGTTGTCTTTTGTATGAATCTATTCTTTTTCCTGTAACATTCTAGATTTAGAAAGTCTATTACTTGATTTGCTGCACCACAATTAAACTGAACAATTTTGTTCTCAAACTATAGAACCTCACTGAATCAGGATATTTTTATATATGTCAGTTCTCACTTTTAGCTCTTAACTCTTTCTTCCACTAAGATTTTGACAATGTAAAGAGATAAATTGAAATATAGACCTCTGCCTACAATGTAAATTACAGCTGAAGTTTCTAATATTAAAGCTATACTACATATCTTTATGTGCATTTGTTTACAGATTCAAAAGAAGGAAATAGTGACTAGAGCAATCAAAATAATTTGATCCTACCATTCCGTTCTTTTTAACAAACCGTCTTGCAGTAGTAGGGCGGTGCAGTGACTTAATTGTTAACATGCAGGGCTTGTCCGCTGGAAAGCTAGCAGCCCTAGGTTCGAGACCCGAGTGTCATGGAATGGGGTGAGCGCCCGTCCTTGCCCCAGCTCTTGCCAACCTAGCAGTTCAACAGTATGCAGATACGAGTAGATAAATAGAAGGGACTACCTTCTGTGGGAAGGTAACAGCGCTCCGTGACATTATGCTGGCCACATGTACACAGAAATGTCTTCAGACAGCGCTGGCTCAATGGCCTTGAAATGGAGATAAGCACTGCCCCCTACAGTCAGCCACGACTAGTGGAGTACAGTCCATAGGGACCCCTTTACCTTGCAATAGTAACACTTCTAAACATATCCTTTAGTCAGCCAAAAACCTTTTTTATTCTTGGTTTTTGAATTTCTCTCACTCTTCAATTGCAGAAATCTTCTAACTCAGAAATCTCAGCATTCTTAAGTTTCCTTCCACATACTGCATGTTTTGAGATTCCCCAGATTTTCAATAATATTCCAGGACTGTGAAGATTATTCCAAAATTTTTATTTTTTTTTCTTGTAAATGCCTGAAGACTGATTTCAGATAATGATCTTGAAGAAATACGCAGCCGATTTACAGTTTAAGTTTTTTTCCCCACTGACTGTGGGACATTAACTTCTAGCCACCCTTAGCAATATTTCCCATGCCACTGGTTGTTATACATCCTCAAAGCAAAACAGAGACATCCCCTTCTTTAAGTTAGCAAAGTGTACCCAAAATGCTTTTCATTTTTTTTCTCCAAATGTATTGTGTATAGCTGAACAGTTCAATTTCATTTCATACACTTTATTTGTAAACACTTCAGGAATATCAATATTTTCTTTTGAAAATATTGGATTATTACTTTTATCATGAGGCTGGAGCGAAGGTATCCTTCTGAAAATTCTCTCATGCATGTAACAGTTGTGTAAGAAAAGTTGTGTGCACAGCAACTTCAATATTAACTAACCTTTACAAACATTTTGTTTATAATTACATCTATAATTCTCTTTTGAAGATCTGAACAATTTTCAGACAGCTCTAGCAGAGTTTTCTTTCAAATTGTGGTTTTGACTTTGATAATTCCACATCACTTCTATTTCTTAAGAAGGGTGAATTTATCTTCATTTCACACTTGCTTAGAAGAGATTTTGGTTGATGATGGTTCAGAGAATTTCTTCCTGTGTTTTCTCTAATGGGTCAATCATCTTGTGGGATCTTATTAATAACTTTATAGCAGTTTAAAGGAAGTAGCACTAAATCAATTAAAAGGCTGCCAAATCTTCTGCAAAGTTCATATTTACTGCTCCTTTACTCTGAATCTGCAAACAACTGCACACAAACCATAAGCATATACTCAAATGTGCAAAATAATGTATTTCATTTTCTATCATGTAAATATTGCACCATTTCTGTTCACTGAAGGATCAACCAAAAACACAATTTAACAAGGGCTGACCAAAGTTTTTAATTCAACTGGATATTTCAAGTCAAAATTATGAACACAAAGTGCACATTTATTTCACAATCAGTATACTGGTAGTTTTGGAAAAATCTATTGAAGCAAAATTAACTTCTCAGGAGGAATCAAGATCTCTAAAAATAGTACTTTTCTTTGAGTCCACCTGCCAAAAAAGGAAAAATCTTTTCAATGAGAAATGAATTTCACCTTTTAAAAAGCTAATTTAAAACAATAATAATGCTACCTAGAGAAACAGTTAAAGTTTAATCCTTTGTTTATGAAACTTGAAAATGAGTAAATATTTTTGTTCCCTAAAATAGCAGTGGTTTTCAGGATATACCTGTAGTTCACATGCATTAAATTTTCCTCCCTATGCAGCTTGTGTCTTCTCTTTCAGAATGTTGAAAATATGTCACTGAGAAGGGCAAGACAATGAGACTTCTTCTATCCCTCCAACTTTACTTGTAAGACACTAATTTCCTACTAATGAAATCAGATAGTGTGCAACTTCATTCCTCTCCCTTTCAGAGAACCTCTTGTAGATGTTTCCTGATGTTCCCTTTTAAAATATGGGAAACCTAATACAGAAATAGTGGAACTTTAGTAATAATTTAGTAATAATATCTTCTCATTGACCAGGGAGTTTTGTTTTTTTTTAAATCTCCAGCAAAGTTTCACAATATAGTATACTGAACTAATCAAAACAAAAAGGTGCTTTTGCTAATTTCACATCTGAAATTATATATAGATACTTCTAAAGAAGTACATCAAATTTTATTCTTTGAATAATCCAGAAAAGTAATCAATACAGCAAATTATTGAATAAACATCTAATTCTTCAATACAAATAAGGAGTACATGACAGATTAACGAACAGAAAGAAGGTTCGCACAACTGGCACAAAATTAAAATACAGTATTGTACCAAAACTACAATCAACATCTGGCAGAAATCTAAAATGAAATCATATAAAATAAAAGGTAACTATAGCAATCTTGCCAGCTATTTGTTGGACATTCTTGAATTATTAATCCAGTTATCTGGGATAGCCCAATGATGATCAACTTTTTAAAAATGTATTATGTTCCACTGAAAACTTATGGTAAGGGATATTTCCCTGTTTTTTATATATACCTTCCTCTCATCATCCTCATTTCATCTTCTATCTAATTCCATTATTACTAATGATTAACATTTTTTTTTCAAATTTCTAATAACATTAAAAAAGATAAAAGCAGGATAATTTTTTGGTTCTATTAATCACTTTATAACTTGTGGTTCTCTTACTTCATAAACATTAATTAATTGTTCTAAGAACTGTGGAACATAAACAATGTTCCATTATCTGTGGCTTAGAGGTATGTAAAGTATTTCTATTACATAATACATTAGCATTTTTATTACATCATAGTTGACATGAGAAAAATTAATTAAATGTAAGGCTCCAAGTAGCCAATTCCTCTCATGCTTCAGTCATTTAACAAAAAATGATTTTGAGTCTAGCAACATTTTATTAATTCCTGTTCCTAAGATTGGTTGTTGTTTTTTTTAAAGCATTATAATTAGATATTTTTGTTTTAAGATTCTGCTATCCTGTATTCCAGTTCAGAGAGCAAAAACTTATAGTTACAAACTCTTCATCAGTAGTCTAAGCAAATTATCTTTTGTATTATAAATCTTATTAAGCATTATAACTATGTCTTTATATTATGAGAATACAATTAGCACTAGTTAAAAAGCTGCAACTCACAATTCAATACAAAAATCACATTTTGACATCTTACTAGGCAACCAGCATCACATCAGGCCTGGAGAGCCCAGGCTTCTCTCTGGTTTTCTGACAAGTTCTGATGGGGACTGTAAGGATGACATAGCTAGAATGCAAATGGTTCATCAGACATGAGTGGCCTGGGTTTCTGCTTTTTTAGTATTTTAATTGATATTTTATAGTTTTAAACTTAAATTTTATTATAAATTTTAAATTAGTATGATTTTAAATTCCAAATTTTAGCTAACTGTATTTATTATTGTATTTATAAAAATGTTTTATTTGAATGTTCTTGTTTGTTACTATTGTGAGCCGCCCAGAGTCCTCTGGGAGATGGGCGGCATATAAATATGATAAATAAATAAATATATAAATAAATAAATATGCCTATACAGTCGACCCATTCATATGGCAGCAAAGACCACAAAGTAGCTTCTTCTGTGGCCTCCTCTGCTTTCTTGGTTATTGTTCAGCAGAACTCTTCAGAATAGTCAAAGGCTTATCATCTGCCCTGCATCTTAATCTCAATCTTGGGATCCTCTGCAACTGCTGTGACATATTTTAGAGGCATTCAAAGTTTTTAAGAAGACATTGGTCAAACATATTTGTCTGAAATGGTATAGGGCTGTGATGGCGAACCTAAGCACGCTATTGCCAGCTGCTCTTCCGGGTTCCATAGTGTGCATATGTGCCAGCCAGCTGGTCTGGTGCGCATGTGTGTGGCGGGCAGCTGCTCTTCTGGGTTCTGGTGCGCGCATGCGTCCCAGCCGGCTGGTCTTTGTGCAAAGACTAGCTGGCCACTGCGCATGCGTGCAACAGAACCCGGAAGAGATGCTGGCGACTGCACGCATGTGCAACAGCCAACTGCTCTCTTCCAGGTTCTGGCGCTCTGGGGTGCGTGCTCGTTTCAGCACTTGGTGCCGAAAAGGTTAGCCATCACTGGTATACGGCTTCCTGCCTGAGCAAAAGGTTGGATTAGAAGACATCCAAGAACCCTTCTGTTATTCTATTATTTTCCTGATGATACGAGCACTATTGTAATGTAGTGCATACTACGTTTTCAGTGAACCATTCTAATTGCATGGAATCACTTTCAGTTTAGTAGGTTTGAGAACTTGGATCATATGCTCTCTTGATCTGTATCCATTTGGATTAATACAAGTTAGCACATGAGAATTCTCTGAGTAGATACAGACAGCAATGAATACATCTTTGTGCAATGTGGATATAAGTCTAGCTTTACCCAAGATTAGCCAAACTCAATTAGGCAGTGCCACCTGTTGTGATCTTAATAAAGACACACAATAAACTTATTTAATGTTTGCAAGTGAAGATCTACTTTTTTAAAAAGCACCATGTTTTGATTTATGGAAGTATCTAATACAATTTCAACAGGGTACTAATTTTAAGTAGGAATGAATCATTTTGACAATTTTAAGATAAAAACAAAACACTCAAAAGTGGGTATTTAATTTTATGTCTTTTCCAATGTTCTAATATCTATAATTGGGTTTTATGTTTTTTAAAACTTCTCCAAGTACTGAAAGTTTAGACAATAAACTTTGATACACAAATATTTCATTTGTGCAACGATTGACTGCATACTGTAACTAACTGAGGAGAGGAAATGGGATGTGCATGGAGGATTATTAATCATATTACAGATTAGAAACCATTTCGGGCATAAGAAAAAATACCAGCAGTAATATGTCATCTTTGAATTTTCTGAGACAGGCTCTTCTTCTCAGGCAGATTTCAAAATAAAAAATGTGTTGTGCATACAGCTGCTATGCTGTTGAGTTTTCAGACTGCAAAAATTACATTGTTTTCCCTGCTGTTTGAACTTTTGCCTTCCAAATATAAAATTATGCATTGTCAGATGCATTAGGCAAAAGAATCAAGACAACAGGCAAAGAAGTTGGTTAATTTGTCACTATTATATTATTTGTGTAAGATAATGAAATCTATCTATTCACCTCTTTTCAGGAACTCAGGTCTGTGGCTGTTTGTGTAAGCAGATGTTGAAAATCTGTGTTTAACTATGATTTATTTATTTATCAAATTCAAATGACTGTCCATCTCTTAAGAAGTGATTCTGGATGGCATACAGCAAAAAATATTAGAACAATAAACATATTAAAAGAAGACAAATTAAAATGTTAAAAAAACATAAAATATGCATTCCATTGCTAGCTAAATAAATTTTTGAAAGGTTTTTAATAATAATTCCCTTGGGCAATTTTTTGGTGGACTGCATTATGGATAGCCTTTATCTTATTATTGAGATGTGGGAGAATATAATATATATTGACACTTTTGTTAACTACAGAAATACAAAAATATATCTGGCTGAAAAAACAAATATTTCAAAATCAAATTTGAAAGCATCTCCCTCACAGAAATATCCATTTACCATATATTTATGGGTCATTTATCCATAATAAATCAAATAAAACCCTCTATCCTATGAAAATCTAAGCAACACTGAAGTGGATATTCTTTTCTTTTTTTCCTGTTATTTTTATATTTATTTGTATATTTTTGGAAGTGTTAAACATTTTTTTAATACTCTCAGTGAAAATTGAAACCTTGGCTTAAATTTTGTTATCAAACAGAAATGCCAGCCAATATGCTTATTATATACAAGGTGGGGTGGAATGGGAGGAATCTTGCTTCAATAAAACATAAAAGATCTTCAGATATAGGGACTGCTAAAAGAGTACGAATTTCTTTAATCCAACTTTCTCAGCTTGTTGCTCTTCAGATATTCTGAATTACAATTGTCATTATCTCTAACATGGGAAATATACCAGACTGTGGAACTGAAGAGCAAAACTCAGCCATTATTTTCCTGAATTAGAGACCTTAAGATCTGAAGGGGGCAAACAGTTCTGCAGCATGTGGTAATATAAATGTAGCGTTTGCCTCCTTAAACCAAATGCAGGTTTACTCAGAAAAGTCATAGCTACTTTAAGATGCAACAGGTATGTGCTCCTGCCATTTTACATGTCATTGCAGTGCTTTATAGCACTATGTATTAATGCTGCAGGTAATCAATAGTGAATGAATAGTCCTAATTTGTCCAAATTAGTAACTTTTTTTTTAATTTTTAAAATTCACCAGCATAGTGATTGAGATAGAAGTCAAGCAGGAAGCTCATTTAATCTTAAATCATTGCTCTCTCAATATTAATTGCCCATATAGACCCCAGCTAATCTGCAGATTTGGAACAAAATCAGATGCTGGGTAAATTATAAATTTACATACAGAATAGTGTGCACTGGTTGCAACCTTTCCATTTTAGGAAAGGTCACATTTCTTCACCAATTTTCATTAGATTTCTAGAACTCATGTAAAAAAGTAATATTTAGGATCATGAGTAGTATTTACTCATGCTTCTAACCCTAAGTATTATTATTAATTTATTACAGCTGCCCACCCATATATAGTCCACATGATTGTTAATAATGTATATACTCAAGTAATTGAGTATAGTATCATTCTCCCAATTTGTATATGTATTAAAATTGGAAAAAGCATATAAAACTGATTTAGTAAATAACTGAAATATGCTGGATTTGCATAATCTAAATATATTTTTTCTTTGAAAAAAATGACTGCAGATTTCAAGTATAGAATATTCAGGTATAGATATCTTGGCCAAATATTCTGAGCATTTAAGAAAAACATTATCTAAATAATATATAACAGCTTTTACTTAAAATGCTCAAAAAGTACTTCCAGATTATTCAACCCCCATCTAGTCACTATTAGTCCTATTCTCTTAAAACCATGTTTGCACATCACGTTTTGTTTCTTAATGTTAAACATTCTACTTTTAATTTAGTCTTGTAGAAAGTGATTTTATATACCCTGCCAGATCTCAGATTTCATTTCACTTTTTTTACTAATACACTTCATTTAATGTATACTGCATTATTTTGATCATTACAGATGGTAGAACAAATTCTTTAAACAAACCCTCTAAAATCTAAATCTATGCAGTGAAATATAAATTATTTTACCAATGTCCCTAGCTTGTACAATTTAAAGTATGGATCCTTCCATTATGTATGCACCAAGACAAATTCCTTGTGTGTCCAATCACACTTGGCCAATAAAGAATTCTATTCTATTCTATTATGTTTTCAATACATCCTATTATTAATGGTTAAGATAAATTTGTACAATATAGTTTCAAATAGAAGTACACTCATCCCCTAAATGCCCAAATCAGAATGTTAACATAGCATAAACTGTAAGAAAGATAATTTACTAACCTTTTTGGAGAGTCAAAAGTGGAGGGGGATTTTCTTGAGGAGCTCTGTCGGGTTCCTGGGGAGGTACAACCATGGCAAGTGCATGCATTGGTACACGTGGAACCTGTAAAATCAACTCAAGAGTAAACCAACATGTCAATGGTAAATTATAATCTATACATTAGTCCAACATGTTTAGAACAGTCTTACTCTGTCTTAAAGTTCTAGGTTTACTTGTATTATTCATGTAACCCTTTGTTTAGCTTTTAGCAGTACTAAAGTCATTCCATCACTTCACTTCTATCATAAAAGTTGCTCCATTTGAATTACGTTTTTCTGTCTTTGTATAAGCTATCTCTATATTTTTTCTCATTCATTATTTCTTATATGATAAACACAATGCCTAACATACTATGAGAGAAATAGGATTTTAAATAGGAAATTGTGAAGTAGCATTAAAACGTTTTTTTTATTTTCTATAAGCCAGGGAAGGAGAGTACAAACAACCATTGTTATATAAAAGAATAATTTAAGTAAAATGAAGATGGCCATCACAATCCTAAATACAAAGTGAAGATTAAGTCAATATATTTTATTCATCATTGATTTCCAAAGCACAGATGTATCCAAATGTTTCTTTGTGATTTTACTTCTTTTACTCTGTAACATCTAATATATATTAATTCCTATTATTTACTGCAAAATAACTTAATCCCAATTTTAGATATTCTTAATGATAGAACGAACTTTTAAAGATTATACAGTCATCATCTAGGCCAGGGTGGGTAACTATGGCAACTTCATGGCTTGTGGACTTCAACTCCCAGAATTCCTGAACCAGCCATGCCACAGGTTGTAAAGGTGTGGTAGTTGCCCACTTCTGATCTAGGCTATATATTCTATAATCAGCATGCAGTACCTGAACTCACATCATAAAATAACACAAGCCAGTAAAGGAAAGAAGATTGTTGAAGATCTTTGCATTATATTACCAATTCTTCATTTTAATGTACCAATTGGAGAAAGAAGCATTCACTATTTGAAAGTCCATTAAACTGAAACAGGAATCTATATATTCATAAAACAGACTTATGGGTGCATAAAATAGCACATAAATTTTGTCTGTTCAATCCAAAGTCTGTTAAACTGAACTGTGCTAAATTGGGAGTTTATGATGTAATACATATATAATATATTCTTTTACACTCATTTGCATTTTTATGTTTATATACCTATTTTACTTTTACTTCTATGTTGGCTCTCCAATATCTCTATAGTTAAAATATAGAAAACATGTGGAAGCATATAAAGTACTCTGGCTCAAATTCTCTCCAGAGTCAAGAGAGATAAGAAATTGCAGATGTATTTTAAGATATCCAGAAATTAACTGAGTTCAATTTATCTACTTTATTTTTACTTAAACTTATACTTTTATTAATCTCAATCTATAAAGGCAAAAAGCTATTTTCAAGTGACAAAGTTAAAAACTGACCTGAGACTGATCCTGAGATGGTGGTGTGAGTTGTGTCATGTCTGTAGTTGGAACTGACAGAACATTATTCGGGTAATCCAGTAAGTAGGAAACAACATTTGTGTGACCACCCTTGGCAGCTTCAATGAGCATAGTTGAGCCATCCTAAAATATAAATTTGAGGACAAAATAAGTAGTACTGAAAACTGTGGCATCAAATTTTCAAATCAGTGTTATAGTTAGAATATTTTAGGATTGTTTACTTCTTAAGACAATTAATAATATTTAATAAATTTAATAGTAAACTTAGTTACTTGGAGTACCTTAAGACGATGAGTAGGATCGGCACCATGAGCTAGTAGTAGCTCAACAACAGCAAGATGGCCCCCAGCACATGCCAGTGATACCACTGTATGATCGTTATTAGCTGTAGCCCGATTAACATTGGCACCTATGACAGAAGATACAATTAAAGGAAAGTTCTAATTAACAAATTAGTGCAGGTAAACTTTACTTAGCATTCAGATTTAAAACTATTTTGTTTACAGGAAATCATTACTTTTGAAATGAAAACAGAGGGATTTACATATTTGAGAAGAAGTTTTACACTGAGCAAGCTAGATCCAAAGAAAAAAAATATAAATAATTGGATTGCTTATCCTGAGATTATTTTTTTATTTATTAGAAAATTTATATTGCTGCCTATTCGCACATGGCAACTCAAGGTGGCTTACAGGGATATAAAAACATCACATATAAAAAATAAAAATAATAAAAAATAATAAAAAAATAAAATAATATAATAGCCCCCCACCCCTCACCCTGGCGACAATATGTCACACAAGCCATGTAATGGACTCTATTCCACTCTGGGTTCTCCAGGCCCATTGGCAGAACCAGGTCTTCAGCACCTTCTGGAAGAGTGTTAGAGAGGGGGCTATTCTAATCTCTGGGGGAATGATGCTCTGAGAGGGAGCCACCATGGAGAAGGCCCTTCTTCTGGGTCCCATCAGGTGTATCTTCCTAGGGTGGGGGTCAGCAACGTGTGGCTCTAGAGCCACATGCGGCTCTTTGGGCCCTCTCCTGCGGCTCCCTGTCAGATGATCCCACCACTGGGTGGCCCC
>JANHFM010001893.1:168134-178826 GCA_032468115.1 Grayia smithii | reverse complement strand
TTGCAGTAACCTTCCCCTGGAATGGGGAGGGAATGGAGATTTTACAGTATCCTTCCCCTGCCATGCCCACCAAGCCACGCCCACCAAGCCATCTACACCCACCAAGCCACACCCACCAAGCCATGTCATGCCCACCAAGCCACTCCCACAGAACCAGTAGTAAAATTTTTTGAATCCCACCACTGCTCATAATGTTTTCCAGCTCCGACAAATGGACAGACAGACAAAGTGAGAGACAGAGGAAGTGCAAAGATGAAGAATTTCTCAAGCTCTGATCTGCTGATGGAAACACGTCCATTAGTGGAATGATTTAACTGGAATTCTCCCAGTATATGTACTTGAATATCTTAAAGGTCTTTGCTTTAGCATTTATATGTTAATATTTTCTCTTTTTCCCTCCATACCAACATTGTTTACATAAACATGCATTCCCTTTTGTCAATGTTTGTCTATCTTTAAATGCACCACATACCTGGATGTTCATATACACCCACAGACATATGTAAAATGGTCAGAATTGAAATGCAAATGGCAGAGAGAAGTCGGTTTCTCTAAATAATAAATATTATTAACAAATGCTTTGGGTGATCAAGTAAAAGTATAATTGTATTCTTGTTGTCATTAATTTGGCATAGATGCATGAACTTCTATGATCATAATATTGATTTGATATGATTTAACTTTGATTTAAATGAATTAAAGGCATGTTATAATTTATAAAAAGCTGTATAGCTTCAGTACAAATCTAAAGCAGCTATTGCTCATTTGATTAAGCAAACAAAAAGAGACCCAATATTATTTTAAAGCTAATGCTTTTCAGTCACTGATGAATATTGCCTTTGTTGTAAATAATAGCTCTGGGATTAGTCTTTGGAAAAAGGTACAGGAATACACCTGTTTATTAAATAAGCCTATTTATGCACCAGTGATGGAATAAGGTAGTTATTTTAGGATATTTTCAGTAATTATGATTAAATTCCAGGATATTTGCTTAACCTATTACCGTATTAGAAGACTCCAATGACTTCTCAATTTTTTACCATGAAAAACTTGATTAGTTTTGGCCTTGGTAAATTTTTGCAAGATGTCTCTTCTATCTTAGCTAAAGAGCAACTCTAATAAAAAGAAAATAATATATCATGTGTCTTTGGAGATCTGATTTCTTTTAAAAAGGGGCAATAAATCATAATTACATAAAGCAGAAACATATACTTATAAGGTTTATAATCGTGATCAAAGCAGCATCTAGCTATTCCATTTTCCAGATCTAAATATATTGTAGGAAGCTCAATAAATCAAACTTGGAAATGCCAAGCAATATTCTCTATGCCAACTTATTAAAAAAATATATTTTACATAAATCCAGAAATCAACTGAGAAAACAATTTTTGCTATGTATAAATTATTCCATATAGGAGAAAAAGAACTATAAAAATACATAAGAGATAGAAATCAATGCAATATGAAAAGTGTTTTATACTTCTGCAACATCTTTCCCCAAAATGATGTACTGCAAATGTGTTGGATTGTAGCCACGGGTGGCTGTTGGGGGTTCACAGGGGTTCCAAAGAACCTCTAACTAAGATTCTGTGCAGTTCAGAGAACTCCCAAATCCCACTCCTGGCTGCCCCCCCTCCCCTACCAGGACTCCCCATATGACCCATTTTGAATGCAGGTAAGTGGAGGACATGCATGGAGGCTTGGGGAGGGTGAAAAATGGACCTACCAGAAGTTCGGGAAGGCCAGAAATGGGCCCATTTCCAGTCTCCAGAGGACCTCCGGAGCTTGGGGAAACTGTTTTTGCCCTCCTGGAAAGCCTCCGGAGCCCGGAGAGGGCAAAAACACCCCACCCCACCATGGTGCAAGAGGATGACTAGGCCACACCCACCATGGCCACACCCACCCTGCAACTGGGTAGAGAACCCTTTGCTAAATTTTTTGAAGCCCATCCCTGATTATAGCCTTTATCTTACCTATGTAATAGCTACACTGACAAGAGATCATAGGAGTCAAACTTCAGGAGGTCTTGAACATGCCATGATTGTAAGACTGACCTATAATCTAGCCCTATCTCTTGTTTACTGTGGTAAAAATATTCCATGAAAGTACATGGGCTGTTCTTGAGGAACATCTTGAAACATCTTGAATTTAGAAATTATGGACATTTTTCATTTTGCCTTAGTGACAACTGCTATTGTGACAGAGCTGCGTTACCTATCTGGGTTACCCATTGGTTTCCAGGTGCAATTCAAGATGCTGATTGTCATCTAACTCTTTACATGACTCAGGATTCTTTTGGAATAAAAGAATAAAACAAATTCTTTTGGAATTTGTGTGTGTGCCTGTGTGTGTGATTTTGGAAATGGTTTGCCATTGCCTCCTTCCCAGGGCTTAGAGAAAATGACTGGCCAACCAGCTGGTTTTGTGCCTAAGGTAGGACTAGAAGTTAGTCTCTTAACATGATGCTTTAATGAATGCACTAAATTGATTCTCTAAAAATGACTAGAATTGGCTTAATAACTTCTGGAAAGGAGGTTCTCCTCCAACAAAAATCTCCATTACTGGCCAAGAAAGTGGATTGTCCCTACTATTGTCCTCCTTGTTTGAAATCAGACCTACCGCAACACAGTTAGATCCAGCTTTTGGGTTTGAGGGGACAGATAAAGTTGGGTCTTCCCTCAGTGAAGCTATTAATTTTACTGAGCTGCTCTCTGACATAGGAAAATAGGAGAAAATGTTATTGTTACAACTGGGTTTATTGTTTCAATCCTTTTTAGCCTAAACTGATAGTGTAAGATGAATAGCATCAGCTATGGTTGGAACAGCCTGAACCCCTATTATTCCTTAAATGAATAATCCCAGTTATATATTCTTGCTGAAAAAACTACAGTAAAACATCCCTGACAACCATAATTGATACATGAAATAATCATATCAAGGGCAATTTTTAAAATAAATAGTGATATATTACATATTTTGAAACTGTGTTCCTCGTAATACAACATAATTTTTTTCAGCTTTCTCCCCTCCAAATTCCCTCCTTGTGGCTCATCTAGTATCTTTTACAGACATAAGTACATTTGGATAATTGGGTAATTCTGAATGTTCCATTTTTTCCATTAATGTATGCACTTATTTTTAATGGGCATTTTTGTCTGTTTTTTAAAAATTATTCTGTCCTATAAAGTTTTCCTTTGGACCATAAGGAAGGCTGAGCGCCAAATAATTGAGGCCTTGAACTATTACCTTGCAGTCCCTTGGACTGCAAGGTAATCAAACCAATCAGTCCTAGAGGAGATAAACTCTGACTGCTCTTTAGAAGGCCAGGTCCTGAAGATGAAACTGAAATACCTTGGCCACTTAATGAGAAGGAAAGACTCACTGGAGAAGAGCCTAATGCTGGGAACGATTGAGGGCAAAAGAAGAGAGTGATGACAGAGAATGAGGTGGCTGGATGGAGTCACTGAAGCAGTCAGTGTGAGCTTAAATGGTCTCTGGGGGATGGTAGAGGTCAGGAAGGCCTGGAGGAACGTTGTCCATGGGATCAAAATGGGTCACAGGACTTCCAACTAACAACAACAATAAAGTTGTCTTATGTCAAGCCAGACTATTTGAACTGATGGGAGTGGTCCTTCAAGGCAGTTTTCCTGTTCTGTGACAAATCACTTTGCCACAAATCACTGTGTTCCAAATCACTTACCCTTTGGCAAATCACTCAAGTATCAGTGTGGTATAGTGATTAAAGTACTAGATTAAGAGGAGTGAGATCCAGGATTCATGCTACTCTATTAACTGGACCTCTCCTCTCCTCTCCTCTCCTCTCCTCTCCTCTCCTCTCCTCTCCTCATTTCACAATTTCATGGGACTGATGTTCAAGGACAGAAAAAATAGGAGGACAAGGCACTGCACACCTCCTGAAAGGAAGGGTATATATTTAAATAATAGCAATAATATATGCAAGGCATTGATATTTGATCCTGCCCTATAGGTCTTTGCTGAAAGTGATGACACAACTGATACTAGCAGCTTTTCAAATGCATGTTAAATGTTTAACCGACATTCAGAAGACATGAAGAAAAAAACCAGACAGGAAGATTTAGCCAAGTTTCACTGTGGGCTGGCAACTTTGACTTCTGTATTGTCCTCCCAGCAGAAGAGAATGATTGATCACACAACAGATGATGGTGCTATAAAACTGTAAAGGAATTTCAGGGATCAGGTTAAAAGCTCCTAACCTCAATACATTTTCCCAGGAAAAACAAAATACTGGCTTAGCTAGATGTTGTCAATTATACTCTTTGCAAAATCATTTTCCCAGAGAAACTACATTGTCAACAGCGCCATAAAACATTTGGAAGTCCAAGGAATGCTGATAAGCTTGGAAAAGGTACTAGGAGGCCACAGCTCTGGGAAAGCAAGAGAAAGTAACTCCCTAGAAGGAAACTATTTCATGAAATATTGCTTCTGTGTTCTTTCAAAACTTTATTATCCTTCCCCATTATTACATACTTCACACTAAAGGTTTTGTTAACCTCATTAGGCACATGATGCATTATGTCCAATGAAATACTTGGCTGCTATAGTCATTCAAATATATACTCTAATTTGCATGAATCCAGAAAAAGGGACTGTGACTCATCTCCTCTTTAAGTCTCTTTTTCTTTCAAGACTGTCAATAAACTAATTTGTGCTCCAGATGTAATGCATCTTAGTCCTTGGTTTAAATGAATTCCTTGTAAGGAGAATTTTCCAACTACCACTGTAATTTCTTTCTTTGAGTTCTCTTAGGTGGCCTACTGGTGGATTAAGAAGAGATCAGGTTCATAAACCATACGTTTTTGGAGAAATTTCCATATGTAGTTTTAAAAAATGAACACAAAGAACTGAAGGGTATCCCTGATATTTCAATCATCTCTGTTATTCAAAACACAAGACAAATTGAACAGATTCAGTTGTATTTTGCATATTTAATGTTATATCTTTCTACTATATTTGTCTTCTTGGTTTGATTATGTCAATCCACCTGGCAGAAAAACAAGACCTATTAGATTTGTTTACCTTAGGATCCAGTTGGGTTTTTTTTTTAATTCCAGTTTATATGCTGCCCTTCTCTCGAGACTCAGGGTGGCTTACAATTTCTTAAGCGCAAATCAATGTGCTTAGCAATAGCCTTCATTCCGTGGATATGCCTGCTTATTAGGGCTTTTGCCCCTCACCCCACAAAGCGGCATTTTTACAAAGTCATCTTATTGCCCCCAACAATCTGGGTCCTGAGTTTACCTACCTCGAAAGGATGGAAGGCTGAGTCAACTTTGAGCCTGGTGAGATTCAAACTTGCACTAATTGCAGGTAGCTGGAGCTAAGTGGAAACACTTAGCAGTGCACTAGCTAAGTGCACCACCAAGGCTCTTGGAATTAAAAATATCACAAAAATTTTGGAAACATTAATCAAGACAGATATGTAAATACAAATATTTTCCAGTGGTTCTACCACTGTGATCTTTATAAACTATATGATCTAATAAAAATATTTGTTGTTATACTAGAAAAATCAGCAAGACCAAAAGAAAGTTATTTAATATTTATCTAAGCATCCTTCTAACATTTTGTTCCAATTCATCCATTGTGTATTGCGTTTCTTGAAGAATATTTTTCTTCAGAAGTATTAGTTGGATGAAAAGGTTTTACATTACTGTACCAGTTTACATAAATCTATGTGCTTCCTAAGAGTTGAAAACAACTTGATTATACATATAGGTAATCAGTGGTGGGATTCATCCGGTTTGGGTGAACTGGTAGTTAAATTGCTAGCTGGCCCCGCCCCTTCTTGCTCCACCCCTTCCACGAGTCCCCGTCCGCCCCATTTTGGCTCCCGGGTAAGTGCAGGGAGGTTTCCTAGGCCCAAAACGGCGGCCCGTTTCCCCTCCCATGAGGCTTCAGAAAGGGTTCCTAGGCCTGTTTTTACTTCCCAGGAGGCTTCAGGGAGGCCTCCTAGGCCCAAAATGGTGTGTGTGTGTGTGTGTGTGTGTGTGTGAGCCCCATTTTGGCGTGCCCCCTGGCCACGCCCACCATGGCCATGTCCACCCAGCTGGTTATTAGGACAGAGAGCCAGTTGTTAAATTATTTGAATCCCATCACTGCTGGTAATCCTTGATTTACAATCACAATTGGGATTGGAATTTTTGTCAAATCATTGCAGTCATAAAGTTGAATCATGTGACCATACCCAATTTTACAACAATTTTTACCATGATCTAAGTTGAACCATGAGACTGTAAGTCTAATCATGTGGTCGTAAGTGTGAATCCAGCTTAACCAATGACATTTTTTGCCATAAACTGGCAAAATCGTAATCAGGTGACTGCAGGATACTACAATGGATTATAAATACCAGCCGGACCCCAAGTGCCCAAATTGTAACCACGGGACTATGGTGATAGGGTGACACACTTAAATTCGAATTTAAGGCCATAACTGACTTTTTTGGACACCATTGTTAAACCATCATTAAGTGAATGTCCTTTTTAAAATCCAAGGATCCTTTCCAGAGCAGGAAATTAAAAAATCGGATTTTTTAAAAAATTTAAATGTTGAGATTAAAGAGAAATAAAAAACTTAAAATGAAAATAATTACAATAATCACATAAATCTCTCCACTCCCCATCAATAGATCCTAATCCAGCTGCTTTGTAGTTTTACTGTGCGATCCTGAAGCAACTTTCAAGACAAAAGCGCCTATGTATGTACTGTTGTTTTTGCCACCAGATGATTTAATCAAGCCCAAATTTTTATTTCCATAATAGGACAGCTATTATTTTATTTTATTTCATTTTTTTATTTGATTTGTGTGCTGCCCATCTTGTGCCTTATTATGTCTAAATGCCAGGAATAGTGTTAACCATAAAACTGAACCAGGCCATGAAGTCATTCTTTCTTAAGACTTTGAATTGTACCTACAAACATACCTGCTGCTAGTAAGTATTTCACCAGCTCTAAATGGCCCTCTTGTGCTGCTTCCATCAAAGGTGTAGAACAACCAAGTTCTATGTCAGCTCCTGCCTTAATGAGAAAATCAGCTACTTCTGAAAATCCTCCACAGCATGCTAAAGTTAGAGCTGTTTCCTGTGTCTCTTCTGTTTGTGCATTTATGTTAGCACCTATGAAACAATAATTATATAATTATTAAAAATAATAAAAACATTTGCATTCCATTTCTTCTTTACTTCTTTAGCAGTGGCTATGAGTATTAGGCTGTGTATTTTGTGTATGTGTATGTTTTAAATAAGGAGGTATACCAGCAAAGTTTTTAATCTTAAAGAAGCAATCAGAGATATACTGCAGAGACTGCTACCTCCTCTGTTTTCCAAGCAGGAGGCGGGAAAGGAGGGAAATGGGCATGCAGATTATGAAGGGGGAAACTGGGTGGAGGTGGGTTTCTGCCTTTTGCTTGGCCCCAACCTCTCAGGCAAGTTGCGCAATAAGAGTAACCACTGATGCAATTTCCTCTTCCTTCTCCACCTCAGAGTTCACACTCATTAATCATAGCTAAAGGTCACTTTATAGGGGATATAGGTAGCATAAAATTTTAATAATTTAATTAAAAAATAAACAGATAAAAGACTTATTGTTTTGTCCATGCTGAGGTAGTGTCCTTCATTTTCTAGGACCACAGTGGACAAGACGGATATAATATTTCTTTTTGGGACTACAACACAAGTGACAGGTCACATCCAGCCCATAGGCATAGGTTGTCAATCATTATCTTAAATTGTTATCATCAACCTAGGTGCCGACTGCAAAGCAAAGAACCCTCTAGAGACCCTTCTCTTTTGCTAATCTATAATTTCTTCAAACAGAACAGTGCATGCAGTACTGATCAGACATATGCCAATCCATTCAATGTAACTAAAGGCACAATGGACAAGAATGGCATACACAATTGAATAAAAAGTGTGTAAGTTTTTGATGCACTTCCATTTCAGTTGAATGAGTTCCAACGTTCTTCCTTCTGCATTTATTTTTCTAGCCCACATTTATATAGAAAATGTTGCCACACAAATGTTTTTGCCCTCATATCTAACCATCTCTTATCTCTGTGCAAAGTTAATAGCCATTTTAATTCAAGTTTCTGGATGATACTGAGATATGGTATTAGGCTTCAAACTACAAATAAAAAGTATTTATACGTTAATATTGTTGGCCCAAGTTTGAACAGTTTAGAAATTAAATCATAGTATAACATTGTTTAAGCTTGAATTAATCAGACTCACTGGTCAAGCTTAACTATAATTAACAAAACGAACCAATCTCAAATAACTCTGTGCAATTAATTTATTCGGTAATTACAATTATACTACCTATAGTTGGATTCAGACCATGCTTTAAGCTATAATTTTATACCCACACACATATTAATTGCATTGGGAAATTTAGGAAGGAATATTATGTTCACTATCTTAAGTTATTAGTAGAAGTGATAAAAGGCAGGATAAAAGAACATTTAAAAATATCATGAAAGTTATATTCAAATGGAGCAAGTATCTTCCATACATAAGTATTAGCAACAAAAATATTTTGCTAGTCATATTACTTCTTAAAAAACTGAAAATGGGAACCAGAAAAATTATTAAGCTATACCTGAGGTCATCTTCTCTTACCTTGTGCCAGTAATAGAGCTACCATCTCCTCATGACCTTCCCTTGCAGCTTCCATCAATGGCGTATACCCTTCATCATTAACTTCCTCAAGATTTGCTCCTCGTTCTATCAACAAAGCTGCTAATTCCACATGACCACCACAAGCAGCAAGTGTTAGTGGCGATTCAAATGAATCAGCAGGCATGTTCACTTGAGCACCACTGTCGAGCAACAGACGAGCTACTTCTACATGTCCATCCTATTAAAAAAAAAATAAAGGTAACACAAATATCCTTCCAAGGAACTGTTCTATATAATCTGAATGAAAAAAAGACTATATTCAATCATAATTGCAAACACAATTTGTGAACCACTTCTTAAAACAGTAACATAATTTTGTATGGGTATTTAATGAAAAGAGCCTTGGTGGTGTACTTAGCTAGTGCACTGCTAAGTGTTTCTACTTAGTTCCATCTGCCTGCAATTAGTGCAAGTTCGAATCTCACCAGGCTCAAGGTTGACTCAACCTTCCATCCTTTCGAGGTAGGTAAATTGAGGACCCAGATTGTTGGGGGCAATAAGCTGGTTTAATATGTTATAGAAGGCCATCAATATAAACCATAGCTTATGGTTTAGTATGGCATAAGTAGCAACTTTTGCTTGGTTCATTAAATCACAATTAAGCAAATACAGAATGAGTTATCTGAAAAGGTAGTAAAAAGGTGGCATGGAACATATAGAAATGGGATTTGAGTCTTCCTTTATGATATCATGTTTCCCCGAAAATAAGACATGTCCCGATAATAAGCCCAATTGGGCTTTCAAGAACATGCATTAAAATAAGCACCCCTCCAAATAAGCCGCCTCAATACTTAGACACATGCCCGGGGTGGGGTGAGGTGGAGGGGGAACAATAGAGCCGCTGCTGCCCGAGATCAGCAGGCCAGATTCGGTGAACTGTACGAACCGCTGCCACTTGGAAGGAGAAGAGAGAGAGAGGAAGCACTGTGAGACAGCCCATTTCTGATGTTCTCCTCCTAGGGGGTGGCAGCACATTCAGCTCCCCGAATCTGGCTTGCCAATCTCAGCCAGTGAGAGGGAGTGGCAGGTGAGGAGGGATGAGGCAACGGAGAAGCAAGATGCATGGAGGGAGACGGAGCTCCCCTTGCCATCTCTTTTCCCCCCTTTGCTAGGCCTGGCAGGAGCTGTAAGTCAGGTAAGACACGGTGGAGAAGCAAGACTTCTCCAACTTGGAGAAGTTGCTGGGGGAGCTGGAAAACAAGTTTCGGCAGGGCCAGGAGCAGAAGAGCCACAAGGAGAGCCGTCTCAAAAACGACTTCCTGGGAATGCTGGTGCATGCGCAGGCCTTCCTCAAGGAGACGCTGAGCATCTCGGCCAGCCTGCGGGAAAAGTACAAGCTGCTTGCGCTCACTGTCCAGAGCCATGGCACCCGCCTCAAGACAGAATATCTCAAGGGCTGAGTGGGAGCAGGTGCCTCGCTGGGCTTCAAGCGACCCTCTCTTTCCTCCTCCCTCAGTGGTCGGACACACCAGTGGGACTCTTGCCAGCCGTGCTTCCCCCATTGACGAAATAGTGATGCAACGTTCCATTGGACATCTTTGGATAAAGCGGGCCATTCGAATAGCTGTGGCACAAGCTGATCTAACGGCTCAGCAGCCACACCGAGAGGAGCCCCAGCAGCATCCCAGGGTGGGGAGGGAAACTACCCCGACACCCTAAGCATTCCGAAGTGGAGAAAGTGACACCTAGGTTCAAGTCCTCTGCTTGTGGCCACCTTTCTTGCAGGGCTTCATTGGGACCCGCTTGGAAGCCGTCACTTGGCCCTTCTTGATCCCCATGGTGAGTTCTCCTTTGCACCCAATTTGCCCGCGAGAACTTCAGGGTTTTTTTTTTTTGTGACCCGATCCTCGCCGGCAATGCTGTGGGCAAGAGCCGGCCATGCCTATCCCGCTTCAGGGATAAGACCCCCGATAATAAGGCCAAGGCCATATTTCAGGGGTCAAAAGAAAATAAGACCCTGTCTTATTTTCAGGAA
>JANHFM010001893.1:136616-155210 GCA_032468115.1 Grayia smithii | reverse complement strand
CTCCCGGTGTTTTGTTTTCTGTGGGAAACGGGCCCAAGTGGCTCTTTGAGTGTTTAAGATTGCAGACCCCTGCCCTAGAGCAAGAATATTTTTAAACATTCAAACAATGATATGAAGTATGCTGGCAATTATTTATTTATATACCGAAACCTTGTTAGGATCAAAACTAGAATCTATTTCTAGCAAATCAAAGTCTATGGTAAGGAATGCATGAATATGACTCATGAAATAAAATGGTTAGAGCCAACATTAATATCCTTTTTGTTTTGCACCTCATTCAGCCAATTGGCAAGTAATGGAAACCTACCCTGAATCCTCCTAATACCCCACATTTCCTTCTAGTACATACTACCAGCATGCTATCAAGTTAGCTATCAAATCTGGAAAAAATTCCAAAGTTTATAGAAAATATCAAACAGAGAGGTCTGCATTACTGTGTTGTCTTTTTGTAGGTGTACAGAATGTGCTAAGCTTGAAAAATCCATTTAAAATGTCCTGAATTAGATCAATGTATTTGATGTTCATTCTACCTTGCTTCATTCATTCATTCATCGAAATCTTGAAATTAGAGAAATTGCACTAGCCAATAAACAATGGGTAAAGATTCTATCCTTGTTGCCATTGACTGAAATTAGCTCAGAAAAGGATGGGGAAGATCCAACAAAAATCAGCAAAGTATAATTGTTGCCTTGTCTGATTTACTATTTTTAAAAAAACTATGCTCCTATGGATCCTAGCATAATTTTGTCACTAAATGTAGGCAATATAATTGTTAATAGTACTAGGGTTGTAACCTTATTTGGTTATAATATTAATTTAATATTATATATATACCGTGTTTCTCTGAAAATAAGACGGTCTTATTTTCTTTTGACCCCTTAAATATGGCCTTGATCTTATTATCGGGGAGTCTTATCCCAAAACCTCAGCCCTGGAGCATCAACTGGCTGCTTCGCCAGTGCCGCTGCCTCCAGGATTCATGGCAGCTTTTTTGTTACTTCCCATGCAAACAGCACGAGGTGAGGAGGTGACGCAAAGGGGGGAACATGCCCCACACGCACCTGCCATCTGCGCAGAACAGCCTCGCGGAGGCCGCTCCTGCAAACCCTAGCTCCCGGGCCCCTCCTCTTAGTGCAAGCTGGACACACCACTGCTGTACTTCTCCTCCCAGGCAGCAGCAGCGCGTTCAGCTTCCTGAATCTGGCTTGCCGATTTTGGCCGGCAAGGGGGTGTGGCAGGTGGGGAGGGGTGGGGCGGTGGAGAAGTAAGAAGCATGGAGCAAGACGGGATTCCCCTTGCCATCCCCTCGCCCGGCATGGCAGGAGCTGGAAGTCAGGTAAAACACGGCAGAGAAGACAGGCAGAGAGACAGACAGGGAGAGAATCAACAGGAGTGAATATCCTCCTGTCCACTTTTATTTGGTAATCGCACGCTGACCATTTAGCCACATCTCAACTCCACATCCTTCGGAGATTTGGAAGACTATTTTTTCCCCTTGCTTTTCTTCCCCCCCCCCAATCTTTAATTGGGAGGGGAGGGCGTGGGATGAGCCGTTTCTTGCTTCAGCTGCACAAATGGCCTTAAAGCGCTGCCCACCCCCCTCAGCCCTGAACCTGACAACAGAATGAAGCCTCCCCCCAAGCCTTCAATGTCCATGTCGTGCGAACTGAACCCAAAAGATACAAAGAAAGGGCTGGCCGCATTTAAAAGCGACCATTTGAACGTAAGGAACGCAGGAGTTTGAAGCTGCTAGGCGGAGCGCACCAACTTCAGACTTTAATCCAAGTTTAGAAAAGCGGTCCGAGTCTCCCTTTGCAATCCTGTATCTCATTTCCGTTAGTGGAAAAACCTGGGACTAAATATTGTTCAGTCAGAGCAATATAGAGCTGTGAGATGGGCAGCTCTATAAAACATGTGTTTGTGTGTTGTGTGTGTGTGTGTGTGTGTGTGTGTGTGTATGTGTATATATATATATAAACTGTATTTGCTGAGAAATAAAAAAAGGGAGACTAGTATAGATCTATTTCAAGCTATTTTCCTCTCATCAGCTAGCATAACCTTCTGGGATTTGAACCTGAGCTCTTCTGCATACTAGGCAGTAGCATTAACCTCATGAGCCACAAGTTCTCCTCCGTGTATATATATATAAAATCCAATTCTCTCTCTCTGACTGAACACCAGGCATATGCCCACATAACTGGTAGTAGAAAGAAGTATTTCCAACAAAGAATGTAATCTTTATAAATTATAGCAACATATCTTTTTTCCATCTCTTGAGCCTAGATTGGTACTGGACTAAGGGTTTAGGTGGTCAAGTTTTGTTTAAATTAGATAATCATCTGAATCCTCCTCCCCCCGCATTTGTTTCCCCTTCTCTTACAAGCATCTCCCATGAACAAAAAAAAATCAACTATTGTATTTTTCGAACTATAAGACGCATTGGAGTATGAGACCAAGATTTCGAAGAGGTAAACGAGAAAAAAACCATTTTTGTCCATCCTGGCCCCCAGGAGCACTCTGCAGGCCTCCCAAACCCTCTGCATGTCCCGCTGTTTGCAAAAAACAGGATGCACAGAGGGTTTGGGAGGCCTGGAGAGTGCTACTGGGGGCTGAGGAGGGCAAAAACACTGTTTTTGTGATAAACTAGCCCATTTTTGGCCTCCCAAACCCCCCTTGTGTTGTGTTTTTGGCCTCCCCGGCCCTCAGGAGCACTCTGCAGGCCTCCCAAATCCTCTGCACGCTCCGTTTTGTGAAAAACGGGTCCATTTTTCACCTCCCAAACCCCCCACATGTTGCATATTTGCCCTCCTCATCTCCCAGGAGCACTCTGCAAGCTCCCAAACCCTTTGCAGGCCCCCTTTTTGCAAAAAACAGGATGCGCAGGGCAGGGTTTCAGGAGGCCAAAAATGGCTGTATTAGATGTATAAGATGCACTAACATTTCCACTCTCTTGGGGGGGGGGGGGAGTGTGTCTTATACTCCGAAAAGTACGTTATGTTAACCACTTCCGTTTCAGGTTCACATTCCTATTATTTGCCAAAATCCACCTGTCCTTCATTCTTATTGTGACTCACATTTACCACCTTATTTCCTTATCAGCCCACTCAATCCCCCTATGCATTTCCTTACTGCCATCCCAGTTGGCTTTCAATAGGCAGAGGAAGTAAAAATTGTCAGTTCCCTTTCTATTTTTTATGCACAAAAGAACACTTTATTTCTTAAAACCCTTAAGAGTTAGAATGGATCTTAAAGCTTTAAAGTTTAAACTCCTCTTTTCCAACTCCCTGCTTAGCGGATCTAGGATCCTACTAGTACAAGATCTATTCTAGTACAATATTTGGGACAAATGTTTACTCAACAGCTGTTGGAAGATTTCTAGGGAAGGGGAACATACCAGTTAAAAAGGCAACCTTTTAAAGTTAAGAAACTACCCCAATCAAGTTTCCTGCAGTTTTAACTGCCCTTGGTTTGCAGTATGTTCACCATAGAGCTCAACATAGCTCCTCTGAATATGCTACAATGACCATTTTCTCCCTACAAATATTTTAAGGGCCATGTGGGACACAGACTGCAGATTCAAAAAGTTTCAAGTATCAGCAGGACATTACATTATGGATAGGATACATAGCTTTAAAAACAATACTGCACACAGGCACCCCAAAACCATATTCACTGTATTATATCCAAAATGCAACCAGGAATTCAGTTCACTTAAATTTATAGGTACCAGATTTAGATGTTTTTAAAAGTATCTTAATATGCAGGTATGCACATGAGAAGGTTTATCCATTCTTATACAGCCTTTTAGAACCTTAAAAATAAGAACTACCAGCTATTAAATGACACTCCATTTTTGCAGGCATATCTTAGAGGAGTCACATATTGAGTAGTTGGTCCATTCAACAAGTAGATTATGGCATTCTAAACAAATGAAAGTAGAATTGGATGTGTATGACATTCTTGATGTTATTGAACTACAAGTCTCAACACTTCCTGTTAGTATGGTTAATTCTGAATAATATTGGGAGGGGAAGTTCAGCAGCATCAGGAGAAGGGATGTTGGTCTTACCTGATACACTCCTTCTCGGTGTGGTGAGACAATCCAAGGTATGGATGTTAACTCTGCTTCTCTACCCGGAGACTGAGTCTGTCAATCTTCTAGACACGCCTCCCTTGTCTCAAGGTTTCCAAGTTTCGATGAAGGTGTAGCGATTGACGAGACCTATTACCTGTGTCGGGATAAGCCCCTCCTAGACCCTGGACCAGACTGTCACCAGGGTGGAGTTGGATTCTTTCTCAGCACACCAAGGAGCGTATCAGGTAAGACCAAAGCCCCTTCTCCCGTGTGCTGAGGTAGAGAATCCAAAGCATGGGACATATCAAAGCCATCTGTCCTAAGGGCAGGTAGCAGTCTGTCCTGGGTCACTGAATCTGGAAGCAGCTTCTGGAGTACCCTTATGCCGAAGGCCACCTCCGCTGAAGCCTTGTCCAGCTTGTAGTGCCACACAAATAGAGATGGAGAGGACCATGCTACAGATTTCCTCGATAGAGGCCTGTGACACCCACGCAGCTGTCATGGCCATGATCCTGATGAAGTGGGCTGTCACCTGCCGAGGCAACGTGAGAGCCTGGAGCTCATAAGCCTTGGCGATCCATGCCCATATCCATCTGCCTATGGTTGGAGTGACCCGCTTCTCTAGTGTAGAGGGTTGGAAAGACATGAACATAGACTCTGTCTTCCTGAGAGAGGAATTCCTTTTAATATATATGCGGAGTGCCCTCCTAACATGCATGGTATACCACTTCTTCTCCAGGGTATGAGTCAGGTCTGGGTAGAAGTCTGGCAATATCACTTCCTGAGCCCTATGGAACCAGGAATTCACCTTGGGAACAAAGGAGGTGTCCAAACGTAAGACCACCCTATTGGGGTGAAATATACACAGGTCCTTTCTTACAGAGAAGGCCGCCAGTTTGGAAATTTGTCTGGCCAACGTGATGGTTACAAAGTAGGCTACCTTGCAGGTGAGGAAACACAGGCTGGCTGATCTTAGTGGCTTGAAAGGGAGAGATTGTAAAACTTTGGGCAGGTGCACCCCTGGAGGTTTTTAATTCGTTGCATCCCTAATAAACCTGTGCAAAGTAGGGTGTTGCAAAAGGGACACCAGATCCCCACACGATGAAACTGATGACAGGGCTGCCACCTATCTACGTATGGTGTTGGGGAATAGGCCCTTGTCTAGCGCTTCCTGGAGAAATTCCAGAATCTGGGGCTATTGATACAGATGTGGGGCTAATGTCTGCCTTGGAACACCGGTCGCAAAAGGCTTTCCAAGTTGCGTTATAGATCCTATTGGTAGACAGCCTCCTAGAGGCCTATACGGTCTGAATTACTCTGGAGGAGAAATTGTCCTGGCTCAGAACTCTCCACTCAAATGCCAGACAGACAATTGGAGCCATTGCTGGTCCGTATGGACCAAGGCTGAGGGAGATTCTGTGCTGAGGGATCTTCCATGGCTGGGCCACCGACAGGCTGACCAGGTTGGCAAACCATGATCTTCTAGGCCAGTGTGGGGGCCAGGAGCAAGATCTCTGCATTTTCTGCTAGTACCTTCCTGATCACCCCTGGGATGAGGGGGAGAGGAGGGAAGGCATATAGCAGCCCTCTGGGCCACAGACTGCATCGATCCCTCTGCCCCCGGTGCTGGAAACCTGGTATAGAACCTGGGTAGCTCGCTGTTGGATGGAGTAGCGACCAGGTCCACGATTAGAAGGCCGAAATGTTCCATCAGTTCCTTAAATAAGGCTGAATGCAGGTGCCACTCTGAGTGGTTGACTGTGGCTCTGCTGAGCCAGTCCGCCTGCACGTTCTTCACCCCCGAAATGTGTTCTGCCCTGAGGGACAGAAGATGACTCTCCACCCAGAGGCCTAATTGGCCTCTTGCATGAGGGACCTGGAATGGGTACCCCTTTGGCAGTTGATATGAGCTTTGGTGGCCACATTGTCCGTCAAGATGAGGACATGCCGACCAGACACCATGTCCTGGAAGTGTTTGAGGGTCAGATGAGCTGCCCTGAGCTCCAGCCAGTTGATGTTGTGTCTCTGGTCCGACTGAGACCACTGCCCTTGCATTATCAGGGACTGAAGATGGCGCCCCCCTCAGCCAAAGAGGCTGGTGTCCATAATGATGGTCAGGTGGCTGGGCTTCTTGAAGGCACATCCCCTGGCGATGGCCTGGGACATCCACCACCGGAGGGACCCAGAGCACACCCAGTGGAACTCCTGCCGGACCTTTGATAAGGCAGGAGGAACCATTGCAAGGATTATGACATGCAGGCATGCCCATGGGACAATGGAGATACAGGACAACATTTTGCTCAGGAGTTGTGAGAGTAGGGCCAGGGCACTATGTGTTCCCTTTGGATGCAACTTGCCAAGGACTTTAGGCTTGCCTGGCGTTCTGGAGAGAGATAGACCTCACACAATGTTGTGTCTATGACTGCTCCCAAATGGACCAAATGGTTGGTTGGAGACTGGTGGCTTTTGTCGACATTGATTGAAAACCCATGATCCTGGAGGACCCAGATTGTGACCTGAAGATCCTCCCTTGCCCGGAGGCCAGAAGAGGACTGAATTAGTATATCGTCCAGTGTGCTGCCAGCTCTGCCAGCAGTTTGGTAAATGTCCTGTGAGCTGACAATAGGCCGAATGGCAGGGCCTTGTATTGGAAATGCCTGCCCGTGTATTGGAACCAGAGGAATCACCGATGGGCTGGCAAGATAGGCACATGGAGGTATGCCTCCTTCAGGTCTATTGATGTGAGGAAGTCACTCTCTTGGATGCTCTCCAGTATAGACTGGCGGGACTGCATTTTGAATCTTTTGCAAATGAGACGATTGTTCAACCTCTTCAGGTCCAGAATTGCTCTCTACAACCCCAAGGTCTTCGGGATTACAAATAAGATGGAGTAAAATCATTGCCCCTGTTGGTCCCCTGGGAAGAGTTGAATGGCCTGGATATCCAGCAAATGCTGGATTGCTGCCTCCATGAGGCCTCTTTTTGTTGTGTTCTTCAATATGGGGCAATGTATGAAGAAACTCGGGGATGTGGAGAGAAATTTGAAGGCAAGATTTACTCTCACCATATTCAAGACCCAGGTATCGGTCGTGATTGCCTCCCATTGATGGGTGAATAGGCTTAGGCAGACACAGATGGGAGGGTCGGACCTGCAGTCATCTGGAGCAGCGAAAGGGATGACTTCCTGTGCCACGAAAGGGCCACTTGCCCTAGAATTGTTGCAGGTTCCGGAATCAGTTTCTCTCTGGTTGTCTGTCCTATCTACTGAAAAAAGATCTCTGGGGTTGATTGGTGTCGAACTCCATGCCTGTAGGCCGAAAGGAATGCCTCCGAAGGTAGGGCAAAGTACAGCTGTCTGTACAGGGAAGGCAGGGCCTTTCCTGTCCTTAGTAACAACCAAGATGGGGTCCAGCGCCTCCCTAAACAGCTTGCTGCCCTTAAAGGGAGCAGAGGTCAGCTTCCACTTATATCTGGTGTCCGCCTTCCAGTGGCGAAGCTGCAGCAGGCTGTCACCGAGGAGGCTATGGCCCTAGAAGCAAACTTGGCGGCATTCAGAGTGGCATCAGCCGAGAATTTGGCAGCCACCACTAGCTTGTTGATATCCTGATGGGATCTGACATCATCAAGTGGAACTCTCTCTTACAGCTGGCAAAGCCAGAGCAAGGAGGTTCTATTAAAAAAGGAAGCGGCAGTGGGGCTTTCACCGCCCAAGCAGCCACCTGGTGTGCTCTATGGAGGGTCAGTTCTGCCTTTTTCTTCTCTGCTTTGAGGTTGTATGTAGCATTGGTGGACAGAATGGTGGAAGCTGTTAAGGTCGCCACTGGACCGTCCACCTCTGGTGGTTGCAGAGCCTCTGAAAGGTCCGGGGCCACATTGTAGAACTTTTTCTCAGTTCCACTTGGAGGAGGGCATGCCCCTGGGTTGGCCCATTGTCTCTGGACCACATCCAGGAAAATCTTAGGTGAGGGGATTACCTCACTTTCAATAACCAACTCTGAGGAGAGCATCTGGATCTGAAGGGCCTGAGAGATCTCCTCAGGCCCTTCAGATCCAGAGCTGATGCCAATGGTACTTGGTCAGCTCCCAAGTTGGTTGTGGCCCTTGCCTTGTGTAGCAGGGACTTAAAGATGGCAGGGGGAAAAAGCAGGGGTGAAATCCAACAGGTTCTGACAGTTTCTGGAGAACTGGTAGCGGAAATTTTGAGTAGTTCAGAGAACCAGTAGCGGAAAGTTTAAGTAGTTTGGGGAACCAGCAAATACCACCTCTGGCTGGTCCCAGAGTATGGTGGAAATGGAGATTTTGCAGTATCCTTCCCCTGCCACGCTCACCAAGCCACACGACCCCCACCAAGCCACACCCCACAGAACCGATAGTAAAAAAAATTGAATTTCACCACTGGGAAATAGCACTGCAAAGGGGGTGGTCCATGCCCATCCCTTCATTCTCTGACAGTGTCAGATCCCTTTTATCTTCCTCACCAGATAGTGAGTCCCTGCTTTGGACGGATGGGGCCTGAAAGGGAGGGACCTGGAAGCACCTACTCCTTGTGTCACGGGTGCTATCTGTTGGGCCTGATAAAGTGAGATGTCAGAAGGCAGCAAGGTATTCTGACACACTTGCTGCAGGCCTGTAGCAATCCCTTGCATTATGACCTGAGAGAAGAGCGTTCTCAATTGCTCAGTCATTTCTGTCCCTTGATCCTCCCTTGTGCAGAGCCTGGCCACTGTGGGAGTGAAAGTTGCCTCTAGTGCAGGCTTTGACCTCTTAGGAGGGATTTGGCCACCGTTTTCTGCTGCAGGCAGATTTTGTCAGATTTGAAAAAGCCTCATTCCTATCCAATCTAGCCATTGAAAGTTGAGAGGCTTGCTCTCTGGCACCATCTGGCAACCAGGCTCGGTAACATATTGCATTTACCTTGCCTCATTGCAAGGCTCCAACAGAGCATTTCAAAAGCATGGGAAGTGACAGCTTCTCCCATTGGGGAGCTTCCCAGTCCCTGGCACTTTGCAGCTCTCTCTGCCTTGACCATCTGTTTTTCTATGGCCTTCTGATGCCTTCTGGAGTCCTTTTTGCGTTAGTTTTTTTGTTGGATAAGGCTTTTGGTCAAATAACGAATTTAACAACCATTTTCAGGCCGGAGGAGACTTGTCTGTGCACTTGGGACTTGACAAGAAAGGCTCTGTCCTCCCCGCTCACGCCCTGTACTTCCTGGCTGGTTGATGGCTCAGAAGCCACCATTTTTCAGCCCAGGTGTCTGTCACTGACAAAGGCAGACACGTTCCAGCGGAGCTGCCGCTGCTGTGGCTTGAACATGCGCTGGGCATACTTAGTTACTGTCAGTATGCCCGGATTGTTCCAGGCAGTGACTAAATCCCCTCCGCTGTGGCACAGGACACTGCCAGGGGCCTCGGCTCTCTGATCCGGCATGAGGAAATAGTCCCCCCCAATAAGGCATGGGAATGGTAGGGATCTCGGCTGGACATCTGTCATTGGTAGAGGCAGACTCGTTCCGGTGGAACTGCTGCCGTCTCAGCTTAAAATCATGTTCAGCACACTTAGCCGTACTCAGTATGCCCGGGTCGTTCCGGACAGTGACTAAATCCCCTTTGCTGTGGCACAGGACAGTACCAGGGTCCTCAGCTCTGTTGTCTCTGAGCAAAGGGGATTTAGAAAAATCTGTCTGAGAAAAATAGCCCCCTTCCGCTAAGGCACAAGAATGGCAGGGACCTTGGCCGCTATTTGCGCCGTAAGGCTGCTTGCCGGTGGACCAGGAATCCAGCCACGTGAATCGCTTTCCAGCGAACAGCAACACGATTGCACTTAATCTCACGGTTGTGCTGTTTGAGAATCCAAGGAATTGCTGTTATGTGGAGCTGTTTCTTCTCAAGCGTCTCTGCTGGGCGAAGACTGAATTGAAACTGGGAAACCACCAGACAAGGGAAGCATATCTAGAAGATTGACAGACTCAGTCTCCAGGCAGAGAAAGAGTGTTGGTCTTACCTGATATGCTTCTTCTCAGTGTACTGGAAGGAGAATCCAATCATGTGGGTTGTAGACTTCATTTCACTTTGGGGACTGAGTCAATCAGATCTTTGGTCATGCCTTCCTTAGCTGAGTCCACCCAGAATTAGATGGTCTTGATTGACTTGATTTGTTTTGGTGCTGGTGCCTACTTCCCCTGGACTCTAGACTAGCCCATAGCCAGGGTGGGATTGGATTCTCCTTCCAGTAGACTGAGAAGAAGCGTATCAGGTAAGATTAACTTTCTTTCTCTAGTGTACTGGAAGGCTAATCCAATTGTGTAGGACATACCGAAGTCGGTTGTCCTAAAGGTGGGAAGCGGTCTGGTCTTAAGTCCCCAATTCCGTGTGTATCTTTTGCAAGACTCTTTTGCCAAAAGCCGCTTCGGCTGAGGCGAAGACTTCTAGCTTGTAGTGTCTTATGAATGGGGATGGAGAAGACCATGTTGCTGCCCTATAAATGTCCTCAATAGAGGCTTGCATATTCCATGTGGCCATCGTGGCCTCACTTCTAGTCGAATGAGCTGTTTACCCATTTGGGCAAAGGAAGGGCCTGGGTCTGGTAGGCCTTGTGATACAAGCTCGTATCCATCGCCCTATGGTTGAAGGTGTGATTTTGTTGCCCAACGCCTTCTGTTTAAATGATACAAACAGTGATTGTTTTCCTAATAGGGGCTGTCCTCTTTAGGTAAATGCAAATAACTTTCCTAAAATCAAGGGAGTGCCATTGCTTCTTTAGATTATGACTTGGTTGCAGGCAAAAATCTGGTAAAATGATTTCTTGTGCCCTGTGAGATAAGGAATTCACCTTTGGAAGGAAGGTGGGGTCCAATTGTAGGACCACCCTATTCGAGTGAATTATACAAAGGTCCTTCCTCATGGATAGGGCTGCTAACTCCAATACTCTTCTGGTTGATGTAATGGCCACCAGAAACACTACCTTCCAAGTGAGTAATTGTAGACTGGTTGAACGTAACGGCTCAAATGGTTCTGTTGTGAGCAACCTAAGCAACTTTGGAAGGTCACAAGTGGGATATCTATGTATCACTGGTGGTTTTAGGTTGGTTGCACCTCTGATGAAACTGTGCATGAGAAGATGTCTGGTTAAGGAATCTAACTTCCCGCAATCAAATACAGATGCCACGGCCGCCACTTGTCTGCATAAGGTGTTGGGAAACAGACCCTTGTCTAGACCTTCCTGGAGAAACTCCAGGATTTTGGTCACTGATACCACTGCAGGTTTAATATGCTCTTTGGAGCACCAGCTGCAGAAGGTTCTCCATGTGGCATCATAGATTCTGTTGGATGAAAGCCGCCTGGCAGCCTGCAAAATTTGTATGACTTTATTAGAACACTTGAGCTTGCTCAGGTTTGACCACTCAAGTGCCAAACAGTTAGGTGGAACCATTGCGGATCTGGGTGAGACAAGATTCCTTGACCGAGCGGTATTCTGTCTGGAGGTATCCTCCATGGCCTGGCTATCGATAGACTGACCAGATCCACATACCACAGGCATCTTGGTCAGTGTGGAGCCAGGAAAAGGACCTCTGCCCTCTCCTCTATCAGCTTTTTTACCACTTTCGGGATTAGTGGTAGTAGGGGGAAAGCATATAGCAGCCCCCTTGGCCATGGGATGCGGAGGGCATTGACCCCCTCCGTCCCCAGTGTTGGGAATCTGGAAAATAATCTTGGTAGCTGAATGTTTGATGATGTAGCAAAGAGGTCCAAGAGGTTCCCGAACTTCCCTGACAACTCCCTGAACAGGTCTGGATGTAGTTGCCACTCTGAGTGGTCGACTGTGGTTCTGCTGAGCCAATCTGCCTGCACATTTCTTGTTCCCAAAATGTGCTCTGCTTTGATGGAGAGGAGGTGTCTCTCCGTCCAGAGCCCTAATTGTCTCGCTTCCTGCATGAGTGCCCTGGAGTGAGTCCCCCCTTGCTGGTTGATATGTGCCTTGGGGCCACATTGTCTGTTAGAATGAGTATATGGTGTCCCGAGATACTGCTCTGAAATCGTTTTAGGGCTAGATAAACGGCTTTGAGCTCTAGCCAATTGATGTTGTTTCTGAGGTCTGTTTTGGACCACTGTTCTGCGCCATCTGGGATTGGAAGTGAGCACCCCAGCCAAACAGCCTGGTGTCTGTGGTGATGGAAAAGCGTTTGGGTTCCTTGAAAACACAGTTGATGTGAGCCTTGACCGACGTATTGTCGGTCAAGACTAGAACACTGGCCCCCAACATAAAATGTTGAAAGTGTCTGAGCGCCAGGTAAACGGCCCGAAGCTCCAATTGATTGATCTCCATGACTCGCTGGCCGACCATGTCCCTTGTGCGAAGTTGGATAGGAGGTGAGCCCCCCAGCCCGAGAGGCTTGTGTCAGTGGTGAGAACCAGAAGAGATGATGACAGGAAGTCCCGACCCCTGTCCAGCACCGGAGACCTCCACCAAGTGAGCGATCGGAACACCGAAGGAGGGACCAGAATCTTTGTCAATGAAGTTGCTCTGCCAGCCCGCTGAAAAGGTAAGAGAAGCCACTGAAGCTCTCGAAGGTGCAGCCAGGCCCACGGTGTGATTTGGATGACTGAGACCATCTTCCCCAGAAGGGAGGACAGGAATGATAGGGGAGCCCTGAGCCTGAACTGCCTGAACCATCTCTCTAATATTATTCTTCCTTTCGGGGGAAAGGAACACCCTCCCTTGGACAGAATCTATCAATGCCCCCAGGTGGATAATTTGATTTGAGGGCACTAGGTGACTTTTGCCAAAATTAATGGAGAACCCATGGGAGGTCACAGGAAGTGGTTACCTTGATGTCTTCCAATGCCTGGGGAACGGAAGATTAGAGCAGAATATCATCAAGGTAACTCTGCATTCGAACAGGCTCAGATCTTAAGTGAGCGATTAACACAGACAAAATCTTAGTAAAGGTTTGAGGTGCAGAAGACAACCCAAAAGGTAAGGCTCGATATTGGTAGTGGCAGCCATTATAACAAAAACGTAAAAACTATCTGTGAGCCAACAAAATAGGAATATGGAGGTAAGCCTCAGTGAGGTCAGTGGAGGAGAGGAGGTCGCCCCTCCAAACGCCTGCTAATATGGACTGCAAGGAAACCATTTTGAATCGTCTATAGACGATGAAGCGGTTAAGACACTTTAGGTCCAGAATCGGTCTCCACCCCCGAGGACTTAGGCACAAGGAATAGGAGGGAATAAAACCCTTGTCCCACCTGGTCCTAAGGGACCTCCTGGATAGCCCTAATGTCCAGAAGGTGATGAACAGCCAATTCCATCACGGCCCGCCTAGCCGGATTCCGTGAGACAGGACAACGAATAAAGAACCTCGGGGGAGGAGAGACAAATTCCAGGGATAGGCCAGATCTTATCGTATCCCTGACCCAAGAGTCTGAAGTTAAAAGGTCCCACCTGTTGGCAAATAGAGCCAGTCGGCCACCGATGGGACCGTCAGACTCAGAATTAGCGCCGGTGACAGTAAGGACGGCCCCCTTCCCCTTGAAAGGGCTGCCGCCCGGGGAAAGCCCTACCCCTGTAGGGCCTAAACTGTGATCCCCTCTGCCTATTACCCTGAGAGTACAGGGAACCAGAGAAATTGGAACCCCAATCAGACCCACTGGGGTACTGTCTATGGAAAGATGGCTGATAAGAAAAGGCTGGCTTACGGTGTGTGGCAGAGAGCAGTTTACGCTTTTCCTTGGGCTCCATAAGGAAGGGCTCCAGAGACGATCCAAACAGCTTTGACCCATCAAAGGGAGCCGACGCCAGCTTCCATTTACGCTTCAACTCAGTGGGCCAGTGCTTCAGCCAAATCATACGATGGGCCACCACCAATGAGGCCATAGACTTTGCTGCAAACCGGGCTGCATGTAAAGTTGAGTCCGCAGAAAACTGGACAGCTGCGATAATCTTATTCAGGTCCTGCTGGGCGCGCATGTCCCCAGCTGGTAGTAGAGCCCACAACTCCTGTAACCACACCAGCATTGCGTGGTTGAAAACTGAGGTAGTAGTAGCCGCACGTATGGACCAAGCCGCACCCAGGTGCATACATTGAAGTGCAGAGTCTAAGCACCGTTCTTCGGGCCGATGTCAAATTGGGCAGTAAGGCTGCCACAGGGCCATCTATCCCCAGCACCTTGATCATGTCAGCCACCTCAGAGGCTACATTAAAAAAGCGCTTGTCCAAGGATGAAGGCAAGGGAGCGGTACCCAGGTTTGCCCACTGTCGTTTGATGACATTGACAAAGAGTGGTGGCATGGGAACAATGTCCTCAGCGGATTGAGGCTCGGCGAACAGGGCACCAGTCGCAGATTGTGCCACAGAGGAAGTAGATTGTGCCGTAGATGGATTAGCTTCACCACGAGGAGAGTCCAATTGAGAAGCCAAGATGGCTTTACGAAGCAGAGACTTGTACAATGCCGGAGAAAAAAGACCAGTAAAGGCTGGTTGTTCCGGCTCCCACTCCTCGTCCTCCGACAATCCTATATCAAGAATGTCACCTGCGTCCGATGACAGGGAGTGGGCGAGATGTTGAGAAACAGATTGATCCTGTGGAACAGAAGACTGAGATCCAGAGCCAGAAGCCCCGGAATTGGTGTCCTGTGCAGCGCTCTGTACAGTGGGCTGAAGAGTAGCCTGGAGAGACTGCTGGATTGCTTTAGCTAGAAGGAGGTGGAAGTCCGTGGGCAAAACAGGGCACCCAGATGGGACCCCTTGAACGCCAGAGGTAACATTGGACGTCGTAGCCAGCTGGGGCAGGGCAGCCTGAGCCCCCAGATGTCTTGATGAGCGATGGTGACTGCACAATCTCTGACAGACAGCTGATCCAGAGATACTTCAGAGGGAGGAGGAGCCGGAGCCTCTGAAGTCACAGTTGTAACAGAAGGCTGATCCCCTTGAGGGGCCTGAGCCATAGCACGGCTGGCCTTGTCATGGAGTTTCTGTAGTACCAGGTCCCTGCGCTGTTCCTGTCTATTGGAAGCGTTGGTGTTAGACTTGGGCTTGCTATAAGGCTTCGCAGTGGACCCAGACTTATCCTTGGTAGAGTCCTTGCTCCTATGCCGCGATGTTTTGGTAGAAACAGATGAGTGTGGGTGGTGGTCAGCCTCTGATGCCTTGTCAATATGCTTGGATTTGCGTTGCGCTTTAGGCATGATGCAACTCGTGAATATAGCAAACTATTGTGTCAGATAATGTGCCAGCAGTAAGCAGCCACACAATATAATTAAGGGAGTGAGAAGTCCAGAACAGTAAGTCCAATAACTCCCAACTATAGAGCCAATTGCCAGCGATGAAGAAGAAGGCTCAGGCTGCTGGAGTTGCCACCTCTGAGGAGGATAGCAGACTCCTAAGTAATGGAGCAAGCTCCTAAGCCCACGATCCCAGAGAACTGGGAGAGCATATAAGGCCAGAGCCCTAAATGGCTCAACTGCGGGGTAGAAGGTGATAATGTCCTACACAGTGTCTGCAAGTCGCAACACTCCCCAACTGGAGCTTAGACTCCAATGTGGTTTAAGGGTACTTGGGCTGTCCCTGTTAGTTGCTGACACAAATAAGGAGAAAGTTCCAAACGTGGGGAAAATACCCCAAAAGGGTCCAGTGCTATGCTGGCCCTGCCCAGGTAAACCCCAACTGACTGGCAAGGCACCTCCCAAACACTCCTGAAGGCAGGGAATTCCGGACTGCACGAGGCTCAAACAAAATGGCCACCCGTCTCAAATTAATTCTCTTTTTGCAGCGAAAAACCTTGCAAGGACAGGAGAAACCTCTTCATGAAGTGAGGAGATGAAGGAGGTGAAGTCCGGATGCTTCCTGGGGCCAGAAAACGCTCCCAAGCCGAACCAAGGCGAAAAGGACATTTTAAACTTTTTTCCTGTGGCAAAAGCCTCTCCAAAATGGTAGCCGTGGCTTGAGGAATGGCCCGCGAGCCGCCAAAACTTGCAAATGGCCGTCAGAGAGGGGAAACCCCTAAATCTGGCCAGGGAACCCCTAGACAAGAAAAACCAAAGAGGGGAAGCTCCTAAATAGCCCAGGGAAGACCCCCCAACAAAGGGAAATATCCCCAGAGGGGATAAAATGGGAGGAGTAACCCTCCCAAAAAATAGTAAGCCTAAAGGGAATTAAAACAAGGAACTAAAGGGACGTAAGGCAGAGAAACAAAAGAAGGGAAAACCCCCTGCAAGGTTGGTCTAACTAAGGGAACAAATAAAGGGAATGAAATGAACAACTCACACCAAAACAAGTCAGCAGAGAAGGAGAAGTCCCAAAACATACCCAAAGTCACTGAAGGACTGAGCGAAAAGCGGATCTAATCAGCAGAGGCGGAGCTTAAATTGATTTGGCAGGCTCAGTCCTTCAAAACTGAAGAAAGAGCACCACCCATGTCAGGATGATGTTTCCAACCTTGACGGAGAAATGCTAACTCTGTAAACCACTTAGAGAGGGCTGTAAAAGCACCATGAAGCGATATATAAGTCTAAGTGCTATTGCTATTGCTAACTGTTACAAAAGCAAAAAATCATAACCCCTCATAGTGGAACCCAGCAATTGTTTTATCAAGAAATAAAGGCACAGGCAACTCTCAGGAGGAGTGGTGTGGAGGCAAGGGGGTTTGGCATAAGTAATAAAGCATACCTTGCAATGTTTTCCTTCAAATTCTGTTTGTCACTTACAATTACAACACAAATCTATAAAGGCAGTTTGAAGACTAGCCATTGTGCTAACTGGGAAGTGAATTGATCAGTATATTTATAGATAAGTAACTGTTATGTATAAATTGTTAAGTCTTCATATATGTGATTATATAAAAGAAATGGTTCTGTATTTAACAATGAACACTTTCCTTTATAAAATACAAAGTAATGCTGTTATAATTAAATTTAATAGGACTATACAACAATACTGTTTTGTGTGACTCAATAGACCAACAGAAAATGCAGTAGCATTATAGCAGATTTAGCTACAGAAACAGCTATTAGCCAGTTCATTACCATTCCTCAGATATATTTAAAGGTTATTTGAATTTTTATATACCTTAGCAAATTTTTCCTATACGCTTTTATATAAGTAATAGTATATAACTTGTTCTTATTTTTTTAAAGGTTATGTAAATATACCAACTTTTTTGGAATCAATTTTTATTTTGTTCATTATGACAGTTACGAATATCTTTATACTTGAGTTGTGTTGACACATCCAGAAGGCAAACATACAACTTATGTAGAATGAAGATCTGGCCAATCAATCATTAAAAGGCCACCAGCACTTGTTATGATAAAAAAAGTATCAGTGCTATTACAGGAAGCGTTTCTTGTTTCATTTATGGCAATAATAATTTTTCATGATTATGAATTAGAATATGTTATATATGTATTTATTTACTATATCATATATTTTACAGAGTCATGGTGGTAAATAATTACATTTCATATTACAAATCTTAGACAGATATGGTGGGCTTCCTATTCTCATAACAAAGAATAGGATTTTCACATAATCAAGTCACTTTGATATCAGTGAAATATATCTAAACTTAATGTTTATGATAATAGATAATATATATGGTTCAAAGTTGCTGTGTTATGTGGGTAGATTTCCAGCATGAACTGCAACTGCAAGCATTTTATTACCATACCAGGTAAGATCATCAGTACATATGATGAAGGGTAGAAGAATTAACACATACTGGGGTAAGTGACTAGTATAAGTGACAGTTAATTTGCACGTAGATGACATTTTTGGTTATGCACTGTATTTTGATTGGTCCATCAATCAAAAAAAGTCGATTGGTCCATCGACTCTTATAGAAGAAGGGATTTATGATTTTAGACAACCTTCCTCGGAGTAATGAGGGGGGGCAGGGCGATGATCAAAGGCTCTAATTTTTTGCACTGTCACATAGTTTATGTGTATATTGAGATTATTTTGGTTTAAATTACATACTTCTAAGAACTCTTACATTTTTTATCTGACTTGCTCTAAAATTTCTACAGTTGACTTTATATATTTGTCTGTCTGTAGATAAAGCACTATATATTTTGACTGCTTTTTGGTGCTTGTGGATATGTTCTACTAGCCTTTTGACTGCCTATCCTATGCATTCACAGTCTTAGCATTTTATTTTTTATGATACATGTTTTATCTTTTTGGTAATAGGCAGAAAAATATAGAAACATCTACTTTAATGCCTAATAAAGGAATTAGCTTTCTTCTGATCATTATTTTTATAATCTGGTAAAATATTTTGTATGAGGATATTATATCATGATGGACATGGGATGATTCACACATTACACCAAGTCTTGTTTTTAAATTGTGGTTTCTTGAATATGCCCCTTGACCTGGATTACACATAGTGTAATCAAACCAGTGAGATACATATCCAACAATTTTATATACATATACATACACATACACACACACACACACACACACACACACACACACACAAATATATATATATATATATATATATATATATATATATATA
>JANHFM010001893.1:95866-108090 GCA_032468115.1 Grayia smithii | reverse complement strand
TTTTAGCTAACTATATTTATTATTGTATTTATAAAAATGTTTTATTTGAATGTTCTTGTTTGTTACTATTGTGAGCCACCCAGAGTCCTCTGGGAGATGGGCGGCATATAAATATGATAAATAAATAAATATGATAAATAAGAGTATATTCTAAGCATGTGAAATTGTAGTTATTCTAAGCAGGCTATTGGCTGCTGTTTCTTTTGTTTCTATGTTATCTATGTACATAATAATAATAATACTAATAATAATGTGGGATGCGGTGGCTTAGTGGTTAAGACGCTGAGCTTGTCGATCAAAAGGTCAGCAGTTCAGCGGTTCAAATCCCTAGTGTGCCATGTAATGGGGTGAGCTCCCATTACTTGTCCCAGATTCTGCCAACTTAGCAGTTTGAAAGCATGTAAAAAATGCAAGTAGAAAAATTGGAACCACCTTCGGTGGGAAGGTAACAGCGTTCCATGTGCCTTTGGCATTTAGTCATGCTGGCCACATGACCATGGGTCTTCGGACAGTGCTGGCTCTTCAACTTTGAAATGGAGATGACCACCACCCTCTACAGTCAGGAACAACTAGCACATATGTGTAAGGGGAACCTTTACCTTTATGTATATCTACTCTTCATTTCTTATATTTGCATATATACCAATGTCCATTTTTATATGATCTCTGATGCTCTCAATTCTTTCTGGTCATCTCTCAAGTATATACTTGCTCACTTGTTTCTAGATTTAAAATTATTTAACCTTAAAATATTATATTGACTTTGATAAAATATTAACCCAAAAGTCATAATCAATTATGATAGTTCAAGGAAAAGTGATAAAACCTAACCATCTGTGTTCAAAGTTTGGTAAACATTTCTGGCCATACTACATCTTTTTAACCTCCTGGGGATTATAATTAGGAATTTGCAGATGAATAAACACAGCTGGCTCATATGATTATAGCATTCCACCTAATTATAAATAGGTTTTTTTCTCAAAAATGGCCAAAATGTTTACTGTGACAAAGGTTTGGTCAGTTTACAGTGAATCAAAACTATTCTGTGGAATTGGTATATGATGTTAAAACAAAACTCAAAATATCTTTGCACCACAGGGTGTGTGTATTACATGACAACAAACTTGTTGATGTAATGCATAGGATGTTAACTGCTGCACAGATATTTATTTATTTATTTATTTATTTCAACTTATATGCCGCCCATCTCCCGAAAGACTCGGGGCGGCTCACAAAGATTTAAAAAGACAAATAGACAGTCACCCAAAATTAAATTAAAATTAAAAACAATTTAGAAAAGAATAAAATAAAGAAAAGAATAAAAAGAATAAAGAAATAAAAGAAATAATAATAAAATAAAAGAACCCAAAATCACATCAGCCAAGCTGTTCAAATAGCCAAGTTTTCAGTTCCCAGCGGAAGGAGTGGAGATCAGGGCGGTCCGGAGGTCAGTGAGCTCAAATTGTATTTTGAATTTGTTAGGTACCTTTATTTTAGTATGTATAGTAATTAATATGATCAAAGTATTACATAAAAAGCTTTCATTAAAATTATTTTATATTTATGCATTTCAGTTCTATATTATATGCTTTGAAACTGCTTGTTTTTTCATATCCCTTCATACTATTATTTTTTAAGTTCCTCAGTACTTCTACTGTCTTTCGTTTTTATTTTTCTCTTTCATGGATGCCATGTTCTTTGGAACCTTATTTAAACCAAGTTAATGACCGTTTAGACTTCCTCTATGTAAGAAGGAGTTCACTTTTTGAATAGTAAGAATTATACGTCATGGAGGAAGCATTAGGATTTTAGAGATGCTTAGGTGAGGCATGACCAAAAAAAGATTGGGAACCACCATACTAGACTATCTAGCAATTTTTTTTAATTTGTGAAGGCCAAGAATGTGGTTGATCTCTTAATGGCGTGAACTTTGCCACCTGTGAGCAAAATAATACCTATCTGGGTCATATGGATAGACCATCTCTTTTTTGAGAGAAATAGTTGGGTTCTCCCAGTGATCGGCTCCAACCAGTTTAACAACTGGTCTGTGAGTGTGCTCTTTGCGCGTGAGCACACCTGATGCATGTGGGCACAGTGTTCAAAATATAGTAATTTGAAGCTCAGCTGGTTACCTTCTACAGCAGCCCCAGTAAATGGAACAGTGGAGGTGCAGACATCAGCTGTGCTGTGTGAATCAGCTGAGCCAGAAAGAAGGAAATATAGGACAGGATAGGGTGGGGCCAGGGCCAACTGATCATCAGAACTACTGGTTCACTAGAACCGGTCCGAACCGGCAGCAGCCCACCACTGGGTTCTCCCTTGTAGAAGATGATTGTATGCCCCATTCTGATTGATCTACGGGTGGCACAGTGGTTAAGCCCCTGGGCTGGTTGGCTGGAAACTGACTGGAGACCTGAACGCCATGCAACAGGATGAACTCCTGTCCTCACCTCAATTTCTGCCAACCTACCAGTTCAAAAACAGTTCCTTTACTTTACCTTTATTTTACTATGTCTTGATCTAGCCCTTCTTAAGGACATCTTGTCTTCTGAGTTACACAATGCTCTTTACAGTAAAAATATTTTTAAACTACTTTTAGAAAACTATTTAGGATTGCTTTGTACATAGGGTAACAGACATGGAAGGGCTGCCTTAGGGATGGGGTTTATTCTGATTATTATTTGTATTTGGGATTGTTGGTTATACATATCTATTTCCTTCTTTTGTTATACAGTAAACTGCTTTGCATTCTTTGAAGTATGCAGTATATAAACATGTGTATGAACAATCAAACAAATAATTATAACATTTTAAAACAATAATTACATCAAGATTAAAATTTAGGTTTTAATTAAAAATTTGATAGAACCATTAAAAGCAACCAGATATTTTAGAACAATAGAATGTTTATTTCAAAATATTGATGGAAAATATTAATGTAGATTTTAAAAACCAGTATACCTGATACATATTCAGAAAATAACTGACAATAAATGGATATGGCTAGATGGAATTAGTTTTTCTCGAGTAAATTAAGAATTGTACAGGTCTGTAATAGGAGGTAGAATGCTATGGACAATAAAAGGCTTTTCTGTACATAGAAAAAGATCTTGGGCAGATTCACTCCTTCTCTGCATAATATATGGCTATACTACAAGACATTTATGTCTAAGGGCTCTTACCATTAAAGGGAAGATAATGGCAGCTGCAGTTGACTTAATGAGCCACAGGACAGCAAGGCAGAAGATCTGAATGAAGGTGTAAAGATGCACTTGGCGTAGTGGAACGTGGCGTAGATAAATGAAGTCTGGCTGGTGTTTAGCAGGCATCAACAAGAGTTGAAGTCTTTCCATGAACTGGAAAAAATGAAAGCAAGAAATATAGTGGAAGCTCCCCAGTAGGAATCAGTGGCTGCCCACTTCTCTCTCTGATATCAGATTGGCTCTGCCCAAGTTATTTCAGGGGGCTCTTGGGAGCTGAAAGAGTCTTTTAAGTCTCTTTTGATGTGAATGGTTACGATGGTACTTCAGCATGTAAGATATTACTTATTATACATTGCTTATTACTTATTACGCATTGTTATGTTTTAATGATATTACCATTTGGGGAGATTTATAAGTCACTCAGAGTGAGGCATAGGAAAATAAATGAATGAATATTCCATCTCTGCCTGCAATTGGGTTACTTAGATTAGTTCTAAGACGTAAAAAGAGAATTTCCAATAAATTGCAGGGTTGCTTGGTTAAGCATGGCTTGCTCTGCATTTTACAATTGAAATTACAGATCTGGAATAGTAAGTGAATCAAGGGCTGATCTGGCCCCTCTCCTTACACATTAGGAATGCTCTGAGCTCCAGCTTTATTTTTAAAAGTACCTCTTGCATGCATTTCTCTTCTGCTTTATTAGCACTGCAGACTTCTTTTTGGTTAAGCCAGCAGGCTAGAAACCAGAGACCCTGACTCTAATCTGGCCTTGGGTATGAAGCCATCTGAGTGTCCTTGGGTTAGTTGCTCCCTCTCAGCCGTAGAAAAAAAGCAGTGGCAAACTACTATTGAAAATCTTGCCAAGAAAACTACAGGGACTAGTCCAGACAGTGGCCAGGAATCAAAACTGATTCAAAGGCACAAAACAAACAAGTAAACAAAAAACCCCACAACTCACACAATTTCTTGAAAGGGAGTACACAAACATCCAGGAGACCTTAATTATAGACAGAGCCTTCCCATATTATTCAGACTATTGTATATGTCTTAGAAAATACTATATATTCTGCTGATTGAATTAACCTTCATCCTCTACAACTCTGCACACTGTATTTCTACAACTTTTTTGCACTCACCTGAATACTGCTAAGTGCAGATATACCCATATAAAAGAAAATGCCATACAGCACAGGCATTGGGATAAACTTGGGATATGAAAGAAAGAAAATTAATCACATTTAAAGTATGAGTCAGAAAAGACTATCTTTAAAGTCAGTAAAACATCACTATCAATGTTTGCTTTACAATGAATTGATTCAAGTCCTTCATTCTGGGATACTAAACAACAACATTTCTGCCTTCTTTTACATGACATCTCTTCAGGTATTTTTCCTTTCCCTGTGGTCATCTTTCTCTGTAAGAATTTGGCTATCAGAATGGTCTATTCAGTCAGCCTTCCCTTAACTTTTCAAAGCAGAGAGGGATAGAAAGGTTATATTATGTCACGGCTTATCTAAGGAAATCTACATGATTTTCAATCCCCCCTCCCCCCGTGTAGATCCTGTGTAGTATTTTCTGTTAATATTTGTAATATTTTGTTTCCAGGTTCCTGCTGATTTACGTTGCCCTTCTCCGTAGCTATTCCAGTTTGTCTGAGTCTCTTAAATTATGGCACCCAAAAGCACAGACAGTGCTTGAAAGAACAGGGTTCTGCTCAATGCAGCATACAGTGGAACCATTCCTTCAAAGAGAAATCAAACAGTCTCAATCACACATCTGGCTGGTTTGCATTTTTCACTCTAGTCCACGAAAATGAGAACAAATCCCATAGCCAATCCCTTTCTGTTCCAATACTTTCCAGCAATACATTAGGCTGAAATTCAGGCAGCTGAATTCAGTTTGCTACCAAAGTATTTGACAGCAAAACTGAAACTTCACTTGAACAGTGGAAAATGAAATAACAGATCTATGTATTAAATACTTATATGAATACTTCAAAAAAATTACCTTGAGCACAGGAGCAAGAAACACAGACAATCCTGTGAGAATAAAGACCATCAATCCTGTAACTCTTTGCTCCCTGTAAGAAGAGTATTTTTAAGTTAGGCCTTCATATTTCAGCCATTTGCCAATCCCATAAATCCTAAATCAATCCCAATCTTCCTAAATCAGTCATCTAACAATCCCACCCAAAGCCTTCATTATGTTATCCAGTAAAACAGGGTGGGCCCCAATCAATCATTTCCTACTATTTAATATGGTCTTCCCTAATTTGATGTTCTCCAAATGTGTTGTGTTAAAACTTCAAATCCCAAAGTGAGCATAGCCTACAGGAATATTGATTTTGAATGTTGTACTGTATATATTACCACGTTGTAGAAGGCTAGTGTAGATGAAAGAGAATCAATGACAGATAATAACACCTCTATTTTTGAATCCTTAAAAGTGTGATCTACTTCCAATACCTGATTCCAAGGAACTTTGGCTGTTCTCCTGGAGCACTGGTAGTGCTTTCTTTCTTAAGGCTGTCCATATGCGCCAGAGATATGACTGTGGCAGACACATACCAGGGCAAGCCCACAAATGATGTAACAATCATCAGTAGGGAAACACAGAGGAAATCTAGATGAAATCCTGCCCCTTTCTGCAAGAGAACATTGGAGATAGCACTAGGAGATATGGGCTGGATAATGCATAGTAAAGTTTTCTATTTTAGACTATGACTCCTAACTGATTTGGAACAATAACATTTTTATAAGTTGTGTGACTTGCATAATTGATTATTTCTTTATTTTATTTGTGGGATTTATATGCTGCCCTTCTCCCGAAGGACACAGGGCGGCTAACAAAAGACAAAATACAATACCACATAATAAACAAATTAAAATATCAAAGTTAAAAATATTAAAAACCATTAAAAATAATTAAAACCCCTACGTTGGATCAGCCAATTTGATGGAATAGCCATGTCTTTAGGTCGCGGCAGAAGGAGCAGAGATCGGGGGCCCTCCGAAGCTCAGTGGGCAACCTATTCCAGAGGGTTGGTGCGCCCACAGAGAATGCCCTCCCCCTGGGGGCTGCCAGCCGACATTGTCTAGCCGACGGCACCCTGAGGAGGCCAGCTCTGTGAGACCGCATAGGACGGTAGGAGGAAGATAGAAGGTGGTCCTGCAAATTGGGACATTAAGGGTCAAAAGTTCAAGACTGGAAAAAAAGGAAGGGTCTGCTATTCCAATAAGGTGAGTCAGCTTGGGCAAGCAGATTAGTTAACAGTTTTAACCACACAACCGAGTATATAGTGGAGAAATTAATTAACCGCTTGCCTCAATTTATTATGCTTATGCTGCAAGAATTGTAAGGAAACAAGAAATATAGGTTAAGTAATAAAAAAAAGGTAGTCTGGAAAAAAGGGGAACTGGGCAAAAGGTGGGGAAACAGATTAAGCAAGGGGAAATTCATGGAGAAACAGGCGTTCCGGGAAGATTGCAACCCTATGGTCTTCGTCAAAGGGGGCCGCTGCAGGGAGGGATTTGTAAGTCAGGTGGAGGGAATAAAAAGCTGGAGAAATGTATTCCTCTGTGTGCCTACACTGCTAGCCACCTGCTCTTGCAAGAACATATTTTACATGCAATAAACTGCTTGCTGCTTTACTTCATGATTCTGTCAAATTTCTGACTGGTGAGTCTGTTTTCACAAGTTTGGTTTGGATACTAATGGGACAGAGGCTATAGTGATGTCTTGTAAAATTATCTAAGATTCTTTGGAGCCCATAAATCTGAGAAAATGGACAGGTCCTCTGTGTAATGCTATTATCTGTAAGAGTGACTGACTGACTGACTGACTGACTGACTGACTGACTGACTGACTGACTGACTGACTGACTGACTGACTGACTGATTCCAGGCAGGTTTCTGTGGCTGATCTGGGAGATAATTCCTTGTGTGTCCTATCACACTTGGCCAATAAAGAATTCTAACTATTCTATCTATAATTATCACACTTTTTGAGGGAAGGCATGATGCTCACTGTCTTGAAGAGACAGAAGTAATACATAATCTGAAGAACCCTTCCCTGGACCCATATGTTCTTGATAGCTTTAGTCCAATTTCCAACATCTGGGAAAGGTTGTGAGGAAAGTGGGGTGGTTCAACTTCAGAGGATCCTGGGAGAAACAGATTATCTGGATCCTTTCCAGTCAGGTTGACTGGCAGAAGCTGCATTTGTCTTTCTGCTACACGATCTTCATTGGGACTTGAATGGGAGGAGTGTATCCACCTTGGTCTTTTTAGATTTCATGAATGTTTGAAGCATGTTAAAGCATTGCCTGCAGCGGTTGGAAGTTGGGAGCACCACTTCTGGAGACAGTTCCATAAATATGCAATCTTTGTGCCATGAAATTATAGCCCTGTTCCCCTCTCTAATCTATAGTAATTTCTCCTTTAGAGCAATACAGTGAGCTCTATGTGGGTGTAGAAAGTAGAGGATGACTCTGACATATAGAGGAAAGTATTGTTACCCAGGCAAAGAGTAGATACAGATTGCTTAAACTTGGGGGTTGGGGAGGGTTATGAAAATGTCTCACATAGGTACCCCTTAATTCATGTGACATATGGAAGAAGGAAGAGAAGTACTTTCAGACTTGTAAGATTCTGTTACTACAGCCAGTGTAACAGTGCAAAAGTGTAATTCTTACCAGACCAAAAGGACTGAAATGAATGGGCATTTTGACATTGTTGCAGTTTTCATTGGCTCTAGTTTATTTCTTGACCCAATTTATCAGTCCTTCACACATTTAAAGCTTCTTCTCATATGTCCCTACATAATATACCAGAAGATAATTTTTGGGAGGTTTTGCTCTGGGTGTCCTTTCAGAGCAGTGAACCTTGAAGACGTTCCTCTCAATCCTGGAACCACGCAAGGAAGTGCACCTAGTTACAGTACAAACTATTTTTCTGGAGGTTTGCTTTTCCAGGAATTACTCAGTAGGTTATCTTTTCAAATTTTTTTCAAATTTATTCAACTTATATGCCGCCCTACTCCATAAGGACTCAGGGCGGCGCACAAAGATAAAAATATAAACAATAAACAATATCTTTCAATATATTTGGCAGGTGGCTGTTTTTAGGATTCTCATTTGAATTTTTATTCTTTGTTATATGGTTTTGTATTGTCTTTCCATTTCTTATCGGATTATTTTAAAATTTGCTCTAAACCAGACTTTGGCAAACTGATTTTGAAAGGTGTCACGCCAATTTTAAATATTTAAGATTTCCCAACTCCTAAAAACAATACTTTGTAAAATAAAGAATGCTTTTCATGTTATAAACAAATTCATAATAATAAAAATTAAAACTTGTCCTAATAGGGGAAATATATATGCCCCATAAATAAGCCCAAAATAGTTCACTCTAGGTAGGCATGTTCTCTGGCCTACCCCAGGGTCTGGAGGAAAAGTCAGGTCTTCAAGGCCCATTTAAAGGGTTGCAACTGTCAGGGCTGTTCAAACTTCCAGCAGAAAACTACAGTATTCCTGAGAGCTGTGACAAATGATGATGTTATCCATTCAGTTGTGTCCAACTCTTCTTGATTCTATGAGCAAGATCTTTCCACATCTTTCAATCTTTCACTACTTCTTTAAGTTTTTCTATGCTCTGGTTGGTATCAGCTTTGATGATGTCCAGCCACCATGGTTTTTTTGGGTGGCCTGGTTTCCTTTTACCACTAACTCTTCCAAACTTAATTGCTTTCTCCAGTGAATTCCACTCCATGACATGGCCAAAGCAAGTAAGATGCAGTTTTGTGATTTTGGTGACAAAGAAAGATCCATCAGATGGCATGGCTCGAGAGATGAGATATGAAGTGAGCCCATTCTGCTGAATCTTATGAGATGGGCAGAAACTATTGAAGGAAATACTGTAGCTACAGTTCCCACCAGCTCAAATCAAGATGGCCAAAAGTTCAGAATCACAATTGGGAAGGACCATTCAAGTCATCAAATCCAACGCCTACTCAGTGGGTGGGTCCAAATTAAAATCCAATAAAGCAAGGGGTTAGAAACATTACAGCCAAAACCAGCTGAGGGCACCAATTAATCTATGTTTCGGACAAGAAGCTTAATAAGATTTTAAACATTAACAGTATGCCGGTAATGACTGCTTACCATAAATTTAATGCTTCCATATCTACACCAGATAACTGTTGGCCTCTGAAAGTCACTAAAAAGCTTTGGCTGGCTGATAAAGTATCCACTTCTAATTTTGGAGCAGATCTAGTAATTAGTAATTAACACTGACTCACAAATAGTTGAACAGTGGTTTTGAATCTGTTTAACAGAGTATGTACTAAACTGCAATAACATGCATCGTATTTCCTCACTCATATGTTATTTTTATTTTTCTGAATTAAACTCACCCATTTCGTGAACACTTTTACTTTTCCCATGTTTAAAGACAAGACAATAAATCCAGTTCCCTTAAAAAAAACATTACTGTACTTATATTCATTATACCAGAAAACTGAAAACAAATGAGATGTCTATATATATATATATATTTAGGGCTAGGCATTTCTATATTCAGAAAACTTTAAATTCTCTTAAATTGGCATAATACCAATTGAATGAATAGCTGTTGATCTTAAGTTATGTCCCACAGGTTTGCAGGATCTGCTTGTTTGTACCCTGCACTTGCCTAGTTCTTATTGTTATTAGCCCTGTTAATACATGACTCAATGAAAGATTTTGTCAATTAGCAGGCTTATTACAGGAGCCTCACACCGATTAGGGATGAGAGGGTGTGACTGACAGAAGGTCATCTTGTAGGCTTCATCTTGTAGCCTAAGGGAGGATTAAAACCTGACTTTCCCTGTTCCTAGACCAAATCTTTACCCAGATCTTTATCCATCACACTATGCTAGCTGTCCAATTTAATTAATAGTTACAGAAATAAACAAGGAATCAGATCTTAAGTAATACCAGGAGTGGTTGCTTATCATAAATGCATAGAGATACTATAGACTAAGGAATGAGAACCTGTCATCTTTTAGCAGCTGCTGAACTATAATCCCTGGCTATGCCATTATAACCGACCCTCTGGAATGAACTCCCCACCAACCTTCGGACTGCCCCAGACCTTCTTTCCTTCCGGCGTGATCTGAAGATGTGGCTTTTCCACCAGATAGGCTGATGTGATTGGGTTTTTCTTTTAATTGACTGTTTTAAAAATGTTTTTAACTAATAATTGGGTTTTTCTTTTAATTGACTATTTTAATCATATATTTATAATAATCTTAAATTATCATCTACTGTTACCTGTTGTTTTTAATCTTTGTGAGCTGCCCCGAGTCCTTCGGGAGAAGGGCGGCATATAAATGCAATTAATAAATAAATAAATAATCAGCATTTTAGATAGTAGGAGTTATAATTCAGCAACATTTGGGGTCACAAGTTTTCCTTCCTTGTACAGGTAGTGCTCAACCAAAATTGAACCCAAAATTTCTGTTGCTAAACAAGACAGTTGTTAAGTGAGTTTTGCTCCATTTTATATTTTGCTAGTTAAGTTGAGGAATACCTATAATAAAAAAAGACACACACACAAAATCACAAGACTTCATTTTTCAGTCCAAAAATCTTAGTGTAACCCCATTCAAGTAAAATTGAACACCACAAATAGCTGATATTATGAACAACTTCTTAGTGTCTTTTTCCCATATTTATTGAAGATAGGTTTCATATAGTTAATTTTTTGGTGTTGTCCAAGTGGTAAGTGGATATTCTAGTTCTCAAAACTTATAAAACGTTTTCTGCAACATTTCTTGAGAAGTAAATTAGATTTCCCCAAGAAAATGTATCATCCAACTCTGTACTGTAGTGCATTGGAAATGAGCTATCTTTTTTCTGGAAACTTTTTGATTGTCTCCCAGTAATTTTATTTATTTCACAAATAGAAGCACTGCCATTGGTAGCATATAAAAATTTAAAACATATACAAGCAAAGCAGTAAATTTAAATTGCAAAATACTGTACAATTTTGCTGAATAAATAATGGATAACTGCAGGTGAAAGATATTAAGAAGGTTGCAGAGAAACTCTGAAAACATGTTCCTATTAAAACACTGCTCTAAATTACTGAAGATAGGCCTGGCCTGTTTTTTTCAGGAATTCCAGAGAACAGTCCAGTATTGTCAAGCAATGTACCTTTTCTGCTAATATAATCCATTAGAAGTCATTAAAAACCATAGTAAGTATAGAAAATAATATGGACTTTAGATACACGAAATTACAATTTCTAGGAGATGCAGGAAATATAACTTCAGTAACAGAGTTGTTAATGCTTGGAATGCACTACCATTATAAGACATATGACAAATATTTTTAAAAATATAATATAGTAAGGTAATATATTCCTCCTGGTTGGCAACATTTACAAACCTCTGATATCATTATAATTTCATAGTTACACAAGCATTGCCATTTTTTTACATAAAAATTAGTCAGACCTTGCCCAAAAAATCTTATGAGATTATCTACATTTTATAATCCAATTGTGATATTTATCTTGATGAAATGATAGTGATGATCACTATCTGGCTTATTTGCTACCAATCTGATATTAAATCAGCAGCAGACTGATTGCAGGGGCTTATTAAAGAGGAAGGATAACCTGCAAATATTGATGAGCTTTTTTCCCCCTAAAGCTTTTAGTGTTTTTTTAAAATTCTCTTTCTTTTTCTTTCTAGCATTTTCCCCGCAGGTGTAGAGTGCACTTTTTGCATTAACCAACTGTTGATCCATTGTTTGCAACAGAAATCAACTAAGTACTTTGTCACCCAAGGTAGTTGGGTCAAGAGATATTGATTCCCCCTAAGTCACCTAGCTGGCTTTCATGCCTACGATGGAACTAGAACTCACATTCTACAGTTTCTAGTGTGGTGCCTTATTTACTAGACCAGTGGTTCTCAACCTTCCTAATGCCGCAACCCTTTAATACAGTTCCTCATGTTGTGGTGACCCCCAACCATAAA
>JANHFM010001893.1:73073-84888 GCA_032468115.1 Grayia smithii | reverse complement strand
AAGGAAGAGCCAAAGCAGTCATATTTCTAGGTTAGTTTTCTAAAATGAGGCCTGAGCTCTTAGCCAGACAATTAATCCATTTCTAGCAGGACTACCCCCAAATCTCAAGTTAAACTGAAGAATTTCCCATAGAGTGGCTCTCTTTTGCCTATTAAGAGACCAGATTCAATCACCAATAATGAATTGGTAACTGGCTTTTATTGCCTTGCACCTTGATTCACCTATTTGGGAAGTTACCAAGAGAGGGTGAAATGAAGTGCCAGTATCGATTTTTATAGCAACCATCAAATGATTTCAGGGAATAAATTGAAGTGGAGTGGAATGCCTCCATTAGGGTAGAACATACCCTTTCTTCAGTGCTGGAGCTCAGGAGTCAGTGCTTCTCCTTAGTTACACTATCATAATACATTGAATATATAGCACACTATATTGACAATGTTGGTACAAAAGCACTCTTTCCTACAAGCTTAACTTTCCAAAGTGCTCGAATGCAACTCTTATTACAACCAACTAGTACATTCTTGGTCTTGCTGGATGGTAACTATATAACCTACTATAATGGAAATATTCTATTTAAGGGGAAAATGAACTTGAAGGATAAGCAAGGCTTTGCTGTCATATTTGGTATCCTCCTTGCACTTGACCAGTTCAGAATTAATTTACACGATCATGTTGGAAGGAGAAGCTTGGCTGATTTTCTTGCTGTGAGCTGATTGGCTAAACCAGCCTTATAAATGTTCCACTTAACACTCTTGCAGAATAGCCTGGTTTGACATACCTTAATAAGATTTATCAAAGCAAGTTGACCTGGATATATATCAGATCACTAAAAAGTTATGTGAGATATTAAATTTATTTTGACTTTACTATACTGCAATTATGTTTTGTTCTAAATTACCAACAAGTAGCAGTGTTCAAGTCAGAGGTGGAAAGACACAATGACAGATCCAAATTGCAAGCATGAGTGTTGGCTAGACAACAGGCACAGGCATTGGAAATCTTATATGACTCCCAATCTCCTTAATAAGGCTCAAGGAAAGAGAATTCATGAAGGCTTGCTCCCAACATGCATACAAATATTAAATGCGACTTACTTGCTGAAGGAGAACAGAAGACGCTCAAAGACAAGAACAGGCCCAGTGCTACTCAGGATGGTGAGAGGCTGCCCAGCAAATAGGCAGAAAAATGCACCAGCGAAGGCAGTACCCAGGAAGCTTTCCAGGACACCCTAGATCATATAAGGAAGCACATGGCTTTGCTTGGTTGAACATTAGCAGCATACCAGCTCTCAAATGATGAGTACAAGTCAGCCAAATGGCATAACTACATAGCAACATGAAACTGTTTGCCCACTAACATTGGTAGAAATGTACCGTACATAAAACTAAAGAAATGCAGACTGATGCGGTGTGGAAAAGTAATGGAAGTTATAGAAGGATTGTAGGCTACCAGCTTTTTGCACAGACCTGCATGTTATTTGTAGCATCTCCAAGCATTCCTCCAAAGGTGATTGCATTGGTGACTGTAGCCAGGTAGATATAGAGGATGGTTGAGAGACATTGGAGGCTGAGGCCATCAGAGAAGTCACTGCCATACCAAGGGACTTTTCGCTGGATATCCTTTAATAACCCTCCAAATAGCCTACAAGAAAAATACTTATTTTTTTTTAATTGCTATATAATTTCTTTTTAAACTTGTACCCATGGGAAAAGGATAGAAGAGAATTCAAATTGACTTTCTTTTCAGGGCAGTACAATTCTCTCCTGCAGCTATACAATGAAGAGAGAGACCTCGATGCTTTAATAGCCCCAGCCAAACCTCTGTAAGTTTTACCTTCCAGTCTTCTCCAGCTCTTCACTTATGTACTGGTGCCCATGAACCTGTCGGTCATCCACAGCAGATTTGTTACCATTATCATAAGGACTCCAGTCACGGATGCGCATGGAGATCCTGAGGATGTAACAGGGATAGTATAGTATATAATACAGCCATTTTGTGTACACACAAGCCATATTATAATGATGGTGATTGATTCTGAGCTAAATATATTCTGGTTCTTACAACCAAACTCCAGCTATTTCTGTTACTTCCAATGCAACTCACTATCTAAGCAACATATCAAAACACAGTATCAGAGAAAGCCAATGTGGGATTCATATGTATTCTGAAGTGGCACTGTAGGGAGTTTTATTATTGCCTTATCACAGTATATCAAAGTGAAACAGCAAAGCCACATGCTTCCACATATGATCTTGTTTCTAAGAAATAAGATGCATGAGAAAACAGATTTCTCATAGGGTTAAGTTGCATATCATGAGTGACACAAATATGTTCTCTGAATATAAACAGAAACTGTGACATTTTCACAACTTCAGCCAGCTAGGATTGCAGAGGTCATTGTGATAGGTGGAGGAACAGCACTTTTTTCAGCAACAGGTATAGAGCTGGGAAAATGGAACATCTCAGCAACACATAAGTACAGATACTTATGGGGAGTACATGATATCCAGATAAAGCATGTAATAGTACAATATTTCCACCTAAATTTTAATTAGATTTCCTTAGATTTGTCAAATGCGATACACATTTTTCTCCATCTGCATCTCTTTTCAGTAAGATACCTTTTCTGTAGTGAGGGTAAACTTTTGGGGGGACAAATTCGAATGGTTGGATCCCATTTGCCTGGTGGTAAAACAGTCAGCTCATCCAGAAACTCATCAATTCCTGCAACGAGGTCTTCAGTATCTTTTGCTTTCCAAGCAATTCTCTGAAAAAGCTGGAAGCAATATCATTAGTTCTAGGTATTCTTTTTAGCAGGAATAGCACGGTAAGAGGAAACAGCTTTGTGAAATGGCTTCCTTGGTTTAGCCAAGCTCAGTTACAGCTCAGCTTACATAACTTGAGAGAAAGACTTGGAAAAAGGATTGCCAGGTTTTAATCCACAGAATTTATAAAACTATGCAACAAAGTAACGAATCTGGTAGGACTTCATTTGTTCATTCATTTGACTTAATCCTTCCTTTTTTCCTCTTTCAGAAATGAAAGAAACAAGAACCAAATTTTGATGCATTTGTTTATTCAAATTGTCAGTAGGATCCACAAAAAGATCTCATAAGTGGCAAAAATACAAAAAAATCCAGAAGGGGTTGAATGCTTTTTTCACAGAACCAATGAAGATATTTTGAATAGCTAGAATTACTGTATTTTTCAGACTATAAGATGCTCCAAAGTATAAGACGCAGCTAGCTTTTGAGGAGGAAAACAAGGGGAAAAAAATCTGCCTCTGCCTCCCAGCAATTTGCCTCCTTGCAGCAAATAGCAAACAGCCTGGTCAATTTCGGTACAGCCTGATTTAGCACGAGCAGCTGATTGGCAGTTGGATCTGCCTTCCCGAATACCTCCTATCAGTTGTTCCAGGCTGTGGGGTTTGCCACCACCCATTGGCACCGGCGCTGCCCATTGCCATTGTCACCTATCACTGCCTCCATGCTCCCCATTTTCAGCTTACGTGCATCCCATTTCCGGCCTCCGCACATCCCATTTTCGGCCCATTCCAGGTGATGGGGATCACTGCCCCTGCCTATCCCCACCGCCTGAAACGGGCCATAAATGGGACGCATGGAGGCGGCTATAGGTGACAATGGGAATGGGCAGCGATGGTGGTGGTGGGTGGTGACAATCCTCACAGCCTGGAACAGCTGGTAGGTGGTATTCTGGGAGGCCGATCCAACCGCCAATCTGCTGCTCATACTAAATCAGGCTGTGCTGAAGCTGACCACGCTGTTTGGTGTTTGTTGCAAGGAGGTAAATTGCTGGGAGGCAGAGGCTGAAGAGTTGGGGCCGAAAAGTCGGTGGGGCTTCAGCAACATATGCTGTATAAGACGCACAGACATTTCCACCCACTTTTTTTTGGGGGGGGGGAAGTGCGTCTTATACTCCAAAAAGTACAGTAAATACAAATTGCTATCATAAGGAGATGACATACAGTATTATGTTTCACTGAAATTCAAATAATGGAAGCAAGACTGATGTATTCTTTATATGTTTTAAGGCATCTATGACATTTGAAATAATTGGAATTTTAATTGTTGTTTAAATTCTTTTAATGTTAGGGGAATAATTATCTACAGGAAATGTATGACAAAAAATTCATCATTTTTATCCCAGAAGAAAATTAATACAAACAGTTAAATGCCACTGAGTGTATGGGGAAAGATTCCTAGATTATTTTTACCTAAATTGCAGTTAATGGAAACTTTTACTTGCTACTTTCCTGCCTTTCACTTTTATCATATACATATTTCTTTTAATTTCTTTAATGGAATGCAGTTGCTTAAGTAAAATTAGCACTATACCTCCAATTAGCAAGTTATTAAATTTCCTTTTCATATCATGATATGACATATTTCATTATAGCTCTATAGTATTTTTGACGGACACAGTGGCTCAGTGGCTAAGACACTGAGCTTGTCGATCAGAAGGTCGGCCGTTCAGTGGTTCGAATCCCTAGCGCTGCATAACAGGGTGAACTCCCATTACTTGTCCCAGCTTCTGCCAACCTAGCAGTTTGAAAGCATGTAAAAAATACAAGTAGAAAAATAGGGACCACTTTGGTGGAAAGGTAACAGCGCTCCATCCGCCTTCGGATGAGTGATTTTAATATCATATGATATTAGACCCATAACTGGAAGATTATTCTATAAAAAGCATTCTATGAATCTTTTCCTATGCTCAGTGCGGCCTGATTTTTATACTAGTACAATGAGATTTATATTTTCAATCACAAAAATTAAAAAATTTGAAGAATCATTTCCAAAGTCAGAGTACCTACATTTTAAGCAGATTAAATTTCTCTAATTCTCACTTTTAATATCTTCAATCTTAAAACCTCTTAATATTTTATATGTAAATATTCTTCATCAGTTTTGCAAATAGTGTCCATTTTTTAAAAAAAATCTGCTATTTGATATTTTAAATTTTACTACTAGTTACACCTGAAATATTTTTTGATAATTTTTTCATGATGTTTTATATAATAAAATTTGCTTCTGTGTAATTGTTTACTTGAGAAACAAAATATTTAATCTCCATTTTAAGCTGAAAGGTAATGAAGGCAATGGATTATAAATACTGTACCTAACAGTAGTGAAACATAACTGATTATAATTTCAGTTGTGTATTTGTTAATATGTAAACAAAAGTTAAGTGAAATTAAAGTACTATCTATTCTTGAATTGATGTTTGATTTATTTTTTTTGAAATTATATCCCACCCTTCTCCAGAGACTCAGGGCAGCTTACAATTTTTTATTAAGCACAAATTAATGTGCTTTAGCCATAGCCTTCATTCTTTGTAGATACCTGCTTATTAGAGCTTTTGCCCCCCCAAGCGGCATTTTTACAAAGTCAGCTTATTGCCCCCAACAATCTGGGTCCTCAGTTTACCTACCTCGAAACGATGGAAGGCTGAGTCAACCTTGAGCCTGGTGAGGTTTGAACCGGCACTAATTGCTGGCAGCTGGAACTAAGTGGAGACACTTAGCCAGTGCATTAGCTAATTGCGCCACCAAGGCATAATTTATTTATTGAATTTGTTTACTAGCAATCTTGCTCCAAAGCAACTTTTCCAACTTTCTGCCTGCTTTTCCATAGACTTTGAGGGAAGCCTGCAAGAAATGTTGAAAATTGTCCTCACGGACCATAAGGATACTGCAATGGCCAGAACTCTGAGGACCCAATTATGAACTCCTCTCATTTGGTGCTGTCATAACATTGAACAGTCACTGAATCAATAGTCACAATGTGAGGACTCTCTGTCTGACAAAGTACAGGTAGGCCTTGACTTATGACCACCACTGAGCTCAAAATTTCCATTGCTAAGCAAGACTGTTGTTGAGTGAATTTTGCCCCATTTTCCAACCTTTCTGGCCATAGTTGTTAAGTGACTCACTGCAGTGGTTAAGTGAGTAACTCAGTTGTAAAGTGAATCTGACTTCCCCATCGACTTTGCTTGTCAGAAGGCCACAAGACACTGTAACCGTCATAAATACATGCCAATTGTCAAGCGTGTTGACATTTTAATCACGGGACAAGGGGGATACTGCAATGGTCACAAGTGTGAAAAATGGTCATAAGTCACTTTTTTCAGTGCCGTTCAGTGTAACTTCAAATGGTCACTAAACGAATGGCTGTAAGTCAAGAACTACCTGCATATATAAGCATCTCCAGCTTCCTATCCAGTAAACTCAAGCTTCATTTTCCAGGGAATAGCCTACTCCTATTCAGATGGGGAAAGGGGACACGGTGACTCAGTGGCTTAGATGCTGAGCTTGTCGATCGAAAGGTCAGCAGTTCAGTGGTTTGAATCCCTAGTGCTGCGTAACGGGGTGAGCTCCCATTACTTGTCCCAGCTTCTGCCAACCTAGCATTTCGAAAGCACATAAAAAATGCAAGCTAAAAAATAGGGACCACCTTTGGTGGGAAGGTAACAGCGTTCTGTGCACCTTTGGCTTTTAGTCATGACAGCCACATGACCACGGAGAACATCTTCGGACAGCACTGGTTCTTCGGCTTTGAAACAGAGATGAGCACTGCCCCCTAGAGTCAGGAATGACTAGCACATATGTGCGAGGGGAACCTTTACCTTTACCTTATTCTGCTGTATCCAATTTTGGACCTTATTCACTCCAAGCAAATATTAAATATTAGGGGAGAAGAAGAAGGACTTCTGCATTTTGTTTCTGTCTATTGACAGAAGCAAATCTCTTGAAATGCACATTGCCACAAACCTGTTTCTGCTATGGCCCTTTTTTTGTAAGCAACTGCTGCCATCTTCTGTTGAAATAAAAAGAGATCACTGCAGAAAAGGCAAGTCAGTCAGAAAACCAATCCTCAAATATCCTCATTCATTTGATCATTTGGAACTTTTGGACCAAGTCTTTGTCTTCCTCTTTGTCTACTTTCCAATTCACTACCCTCAGGTGAGACCAGACACCAGTTTTACTCACTGTGCAACTAACACATATGTTGTCTCCTCACATTTTTTTTTAAAATAGACATCTCTCTTTCCTGTGTTTTATTTTGTATTAGATATTTTTATACTGCTCACAAAACTCTGAGTAGTTTACATATTTTTTTTTCCTACGGTCCCCAGCATTTGACAAAATGAAAAAATAATACAACCTGTAATTCTCGAGGCAGACTGTTTTAATATCACTTCCCCCCCCCCCAAGAAAGATAATGTTGTAGTATGCCAAGAGAGTAGGGAACTCTCTTGCTGAACTACAAGTCCCAGCATCCTTCATTTTGACCGTGCTGCCTGGGCTTGCTCCGACATGTCATTCTGCAACATCTGGAGGATTTCAGATTACTTAGCTCTGATTATTAGTTCATGCTAGGTGATTCAGTTCCATTTTGCCATTATTTCCATCAAATAATTTTGTTCTGAAATATTGTAGGAAGTTAGCACCCATCTCCTCCTAGGAAAATGAGAGATTTTAGGAAATATTAAAAGGGCAGGATATTTCCCCTAAAAGGGAGGCAGAAACTCAGCCCCCACCTTTGTCAATGGGCCATTAAGGTCTGGGCCAGTCTATTCTACATAACAAAGATCTACCTCCTTCTGGCAGAGCCATAATAAGAATTGCGCAAAGCCCCTTCATTACATCATCACCCAGCAAGGCTCAACCAAGCTTGGGACTCCGGACAGACTACAGAGTTGCCCCTGCATGGCCCCATGGGAGTCTGACAACCAATCTGAATACAAGCTCAAATTCAAAGCCCAACAGAAGGCATAAAACCAAGGCACTCTCAGCATCTCTGCCCTTTACTGCTCAGGAACTCAAGCCATGTGATCCTGTTCATCAATAAACCTTTCCAAGCAACTTCCATGAATCCAGTGTCTTTTTCCCCACTTGGAACTGAACCAAGAAGGATATTTTTTCCAACAATAAATTGTCTGCAAATGACTTGAGAAATAAATCTGAAACTTTCACTTTGTGTGTCCATTTATCTGCAGCACAAATCAAGGGGTCTTACTCAAGGGTGAAATGCTACCGATTTGCAGCAGTTTGCACGAACTGGTAGTGGCAGTGGATGGTTTGGAGAACTGGTAGCGGTGGCAGTGTGAGGCTCTGCCCACCTGCCCGGATGTCATTACTTCCTGATTTTAATCAGGAAGTAACCTATTTTTTACCCTCTGTGCATACGCAGAAGGCTTTTGCGCATGTGCAGAGGGTCCAAATTTGCATGTGACACGGATGCATGAGCAAAGCGAATGCGTGTGTGTGACATGCACACTTCTGAACCAGTAGGGAAGATAAGTATATTTCACCCCTGGTCTTACTATAGATTTTTCTGTCAACATACAGTCCTGTCTTAAAGATATCCATTTTCTCTTCCATCCAGCTTCATACTCCCTTTCAAACTTCTCGGTTTTACAATAATTCCATAGGAGTGTTATATTTGGATAGGAATGGAGAGCTGGTGGCTGATCTGGACATGGTGAACTGGGTGATTTCCTCCAATATGTCTGTCAGCAGAGTGAAATGTGGGAGTCTAGAAAGACAAGGATCCTTGGATTTCAAGTTCACGATCAATCAGACAGCTATCAAAAGGTTGGAAGTGCTGAACAAGGTGGGGAAAATAGGTCATTTTACTCTTTCTAAAGCTCTTAACAAGAGGATTGCAGTATTTGGCAGGATGGGCTTTGGCCATCACCTCAGTTTTCTTTGGTCTTCTTTGGTTAGATGTGCAGGTGTCTATAAACAATCATCTCCTTAATTATTGGAATGTGTAAGGTCCAGGCTCTTTCCCCTATTCAAGAAAGTAAAGACTCTTGAAACTTGGTATTTCAAAAGGAACCTTTTATTGAAAAGGGGCGATAGCAAGACAGAATCAAAGCAGGCTCTGAAGTCCCTCAGGGCATACAACTAGGTTAAAGGAAATTAGGATCCTCTCCCAACAGTCTGATGTGGATTCAGCCAGGTGTGAAGATGTTATTGTACCGGCCACTCTGAGAAAGCGATAAGAAGAGTTTTTCAGGGCCACCTTCTGGCGTGGCAGTCCATATGGCCCACCCTCCCCTTACATTCCCCAAGAGAAATTGCCAGGCAACTAAGGTGCCAGCCAGTGGTTATAAATCAGGTGAAAGGTTATAGAAGAATGCAAGGCAGGATACAGAATACATAGAAAGGATAAGAGAAAGTAAATGCATAAAAAGTCAAATCCCTCCTCAGTTTCCTCTGAAGAATGGCGGAATGGTTGAATATATGTCTACTCTCTTCCATCCCCAATATTGATTTTAATTTTTTTTTACTGTTCTTGTTATCTGCACAGAGTAATGGACAACAAGGCAAGAAGCTATACAGGTCAGAGGGGAGAAGGGAGAAAGAAAGGTCTAATGTCACCCCATTACAAAAAAGATGTTGAGACTTTGGAAGAAGTGCAGAGAAGAGCAACTAAGATGATTAAAAAGCCTGGAGATTAAAACATAGGAAGAATGGCTGCAGGAATTGGATATGGCTAATCTAGAGAAAAGTGGGTTTAGGGGGTGACATGATAGCAGTATTCCAATATTGGAAGTCTTCCACAAAGAAAAGGGGGTCAGTTTATTTTCTGAAGTACCATAAGGCAGGGCAAGAAACAATGCATGGAAACTATGAAGGAGAAAAGCAACCTTGATTTAAGGAGAAACTTCCTAACAGTGAGAACAATTAAGCAGTGGAACAGCTTTGCCTTCAGAGGTTGTGGGTGCTTCATCACTGGGAGTTTTTAAGAGGAGACTGGACAGTCACTTGTCTGAATTGGGATAGGATCTCCTGCTTGAGTAGGGGGTTAGACTAAAAGACCTCCAAGGTCCCTTCCAGCTGTATTCTGATAGATCGAAGAGTGAAAATATTACACTTATGCATAGGGATAGAGATAGTTAATCAACAGGGGCAACATAATTCATTTCACAAACCAGAGAATCCACAAGACCATGTTTTGAATAATTTAATATTTAAATTTAGATTCTAAATTAAAAATTGTAGAGATAAGAATTAGAATTAGAAGAGAGAAAAAAGGAAAGAACATTCAGCTGAATACATTTAATGAGCTCCAAATTTTTTTACATAGAAAAGTTAAAATTGGAATTTGAGATTTCGAATCCCTTGCTCTTTTGTCCTCTTTATTGATATAAATTCATGATTCTATTTCTGGATGTTGTCTCTGTTCAGCCCCTGCCTCCTTCCAGGTGTGTGGAAAGTTGTCGTCCTGGATTCATGAAAGTGGCTCTGGAGGGGAAACCCATCTGCTGCGATGACTGTCTCCCTTGTGCCGAAGGAACCATCTCCACCATGGAAGGTGGGTAAACCCCAGAAGAAACGGATTGACATTTGAGAAAAGCATATACACCAACATTTTCTCATAACAAACCATTTTGATAGGTTTTGCTACATATATTAATTTCCTAATGAATTGTAAGGAATTATATTGGAGGCTAAACTGTGATAGGACATTACAAAGACAAGTCTTAAGAAAGAGATGGAATCTGTTGCTCTTTCAATCTTAGAATGCATCTTTCATCTTTCCAACTGCTATTTGGAGATCTTAACTGGGTCATTGATCAGATTCTCACAACCATGTTTGGATGGAACTATTTCTTTGTACAGCCATTAGTCCTGATCTTAAATTTCCATAGTTGCCAGAACCCAGAAACCTCTCTGTGTGCCTGTCCCATTCTTCCTTTCTGTGTTCACAATACAAATTAGAGGAATCTTAAATTGTGGTCCTGATACTGAACAGAGATTAGACTTCATGAATAAAATTCCTGCTTGAACTCCTTGATTAAATCCTAATTGGGGAAGAGAAGAGCACAGAAATGCTGACGGAAGCTTTACTAAGCAGACCTTCACCCATGCTTCATTCCCTTCTAGACAGGATTTAATTGGTCCCTAAAGCACTAATAAAAGTTTGGACTTTTCTTTTCCACAGGTTTAGCAGTGGAATGATAAAATGGTGGACCTCCCTGCCTCCCTCCCTTCCTTCTCTACAAAAGGGGAAAGGGAGATATTAAAAAATAAAAAGAAAAGAAAAATGAAACTAGGGTGAAATTAAGTGTTATGTTGTAAGCCTCCCAGAGTCACTTTAAAATGAGAAGGGTGGCAAATTCATTCATTCGTTCATTCATTCATGGTTCTCCTCTGTCTAGAGGAAAATGAAGATACATTGTAATTTCATCCATACTCAGTCATTCACACAAATTTCACATGATCATTGCATTTTATTTAAGTACTTGCTTAATGGGAGATCCCATCCTTGCTCTTTTCAGATGCACAAAAATGCACCAAATGTCTGGAAGATCGGCATCCAAACATCAAACGGATTTACTGTATTCCCAAGATTAAAAATTACCTTTCTTATAAAGACACTGTTGGGATCATCTTAGCTTCCATTACCCTGTTCATGTTTTTAATCACAGGCTTTGTTTTGGGAATATTCATTAAATTCTTGGAAACTCCAATTGTCAAAGCCAATCGGGACCTCTCCTTCATCCTCCTGGTCTCCCTGCTGCTTTCCATCTTGACCTCCTTTCTGTTCATTGGGCAACCAACAAAACTGACCTGCCTTCTCCGTCAAACCTTTTTCAGTGTCATCTTCTCTATTGCCATTTCTTCCATTTTGGCCAAAACAATCACAGTGGTATTAGCCTTCCTAGCCACCAAACCAGGGAATAATATTCAGAGGTGGTTGGGGAATAGTTTGGCCAATGCTATCATCTTTTCTTGCTCTGCTGTCCAAGTTGTCATCTGTAGCATCTGGTTGGGCATTTCTCC